>OX422140.1:108096391-108368372 GCA_949129095.1 Volucella bombylans | reverse complement strand
TTGTTGTTGTTGTTGTTGTTGTTGTTGTTGTGGTTGTTGTTGTGGTTTCTGTTGTTACCGTTTTGTTGTTGCTGGCTCTTCTGCTGCTGTTGTTGTTGTTGCGGTGTCTGCTGATTGATTTTTTCAGCCTGTGAGTGTTTAAACTGCTGTTTTTGATTTTTGTTGTTGTTGCTGAGTAGCTACGTGCTGCTTTTTTTTTAATGCTAGTTGTTGCTGTTGTTGTGGCTGTGGAGATACGAGAAGTTCTCCTAGTTGCTCTTTCTCCTCCTTGCTATTTGTTTAGCCTTAATAGCTAACACTCTTTGCTAGAGAAGCTCTATGCTACTTATAATTTCCTCTACCTCCTCCTCTTCGTCATCTGACTCAGAGGCCGCCAGAGATGCAAACATATTGCCATCTTCCCTACATTGGCCTTCTCCATCATCGGACACATATGGGAAATGACCTTTGAGTGCCTTTTGTCTGGTTTGCTGCTTGTGCTGCTGCCCTTGTTTAATATTGCTGGCGCCTCTTCCTCGCTCCGCCAGGCAGCTTTTCTGTTGATGCTGACAGGGTAGGGCGCTTCATTAGGTCCGGAGTAGGCTTCAGCTTTTCTCCTCCTCTTCATCTTTGGTTCAGGTTGCTTGATGCACTTGAAGCATCGCCTGACTTATCCGCTGTTCCCGCCTATTGGCTTAGCGGACCGCTCCCGGAGTGCATCGCGTGATGGTGTTTGCACACTTTTTTGTCTTTATTAAAAAAAAAAAAATAATAATAGAAAAAAACAAAAAAAACTTTTTGTTCCACTTGGAGTGGACCCGAACCCACGACCTGTGACATGTCAACTGCGTTCGAACACCACTTCCACCGTTTTTTGCAAAACGTCGTCAAATGTTGGTTTTCATTTTATATATATATATATATATATTTTATTTTCTCGAAAAAAGCCGAAACACGTTCTTACTCTGCGACGGTCTGTGAACGACTAATATACACCATGTCGTCTGTAATATATGGTCAGAAGGGTGCTTACCTGTATTATGTGAGCGTCTGAAACCACTCATGAACAATCTTGTTGGCCCATACTAGTGCCGTTTAATTCTTGGAAAGTCCACCATCAATGACATATTCACACTAAGGTAAATCTTGTCCAGATTTAACATCCCTGGAAAACTCATCAGGTTATACAGACGCTATGAAGAATTCCCGCTGAACTATCAAGGGTGGACATGAATACCATAATATCTTAACGTTTAGAAAATTTTTAGGCGAAGCGACTTTTTGTTATCTTCGAAATAGAAAGAATTGTGCAAAACTCGCGAGTCAATAAAAGAGGCACCATCCTTTCATGTCCGCACAATTACTTACGTACGCTGTTGACATTTCATAGGCTTTTATAACTTCAAGCTCTGAATTTTAAAAGCATAATCCTGCCTCCTGCCTACTGCCAACGAGCTATTTAATCATATTTCACTTGTCCTATTTAAAGTGGAATTGAGCAATTTAAAGCAACGGCACGACAAGTAGGTCGGATAGGTGCATATCAAAAAAACGTCAGGGCGGTTTTTCCTTGTCTACGGTTTGTCCCCGTACTCGATTGATTCATATGGACGTACGAGAGTTCCTTCAAACGATTGTGTCATTGAAAACTTTCCATGAATATGCCTGTATTTATGGATTACTAAGCTGTACGTGGAACCTAATCAAAACCTAATCAAAAACAGCTGATCTCATCACAGGAATTCCTCATTGGTTCTATATAATCATTTATTCAACAAGTTTAAAGCTTCCAATTGCAAACTCCAAAATTTCATCGATTGCAGTAGCAAGTGCCCCCCCCTTACCACAACCAAAATGGGGAAAAAACGCCCTTATCGGCTCAGTTTGTCATTCCTTTTTGGATCAACTTATTTTAATTAGAAGGGTTCGATTTCACTGGTTCAGCTCTAGTGCATGTACCGAGTCGAACAATTTCAACATTTTCCTGGGTGCAACCAAAATCGCACATAAAGCTCATTATACAGCTTCAGCGATTAATATGCAAGTTGGGATCGCAAGTTCCAGATATATGTATAGTGCTAGTGCAACCGGAGCCACTATCCGTAAGTTAGAGAACGTTCGATCTCAATTAGGGCTTCAACTTTTCCCGTTGAAAGTTTATCAATGCACTCCCAGCAGGATACCTCGCTAACTTTAGCAACCAAGGATATACCTTATGTCACTGCAGTTATATTATTGTTGCGAATATACGAACACGAGTACTCGTTAGCTTCTATGGCTGGAGGAGAGTGTTATATTTGCTGGGGTGTACATACGTTCCGTGTGTCGCATCAGTGTGGGTTCGCATATTACTCCGGCTAATAAAGTAAACTGATGTGTTGGAAAATTCGATACACCGGGTCGGAGTCCAAGCTGTGATTAAAACAGCAATCACATCATTAACACATTGGCGTTTTGGCTGGCACGAAGGTAGCCATAAGGCTTCTCTTGCATAGTAGTTCCAGGATCACGAGAAGGATATCATTGAACCAGAGTAGTGATTAGTTTGGCACGCAAATTCATTGTGTTTTGTTGATTATTATGATTAAAGGTTGTTGATGAATGCAGCTCGTTAGGAATTGTAAGTTGGGGGTTAATATCGGTTTATGTGTTCGGCTATTCTGTGGTGGCAATCACCTTAAACTGGGATATACTGACGATGTCGTTAAGTAGTTATGTCACATAATACTACAATAATCACACTAACAGTTATAATTATGGGGTTTGATAGGCTTGGTAATTGAAAATGTTTCTGAGTTGACCAGTATTTGAAAGTATGCGGAAAGTTTGATCAAAATTTACACTTTCGTTCTATTATAGTTTCTTTTGTTTGGGCAACTTAGGGAATAAGTCAGTGTACAATGGAATATCGTATTACAAATGGTAGGCGTGGTTATTATTTAAGGAATAGCCAAAGACAGATTAGTAAAGAACTCTGCATGTGCACAGCACTCTTTATTCAGCCTTTGTTCGCCAAATCGCAGGTAACATGGTCTTCTGTGAGATAAAAATAAATAATATTTTGTTCGGCCAGTTTCTGAATGGTCTTAACCCATAGAAAAGGAATTTTTAAACGACGACTCAACACAGTAATATTCGGTCAAGATATTATGTACCCAGACTAATAGTATTATGTGCATCCCAACTCGAATATGATCATTGATCTGTGCAACCGGTTAGAAGACAGATATGTATATTGTGTGCCTCTGTAAGGACCTGAAAATAAAAACACTTAAACGCAGAACTAGTGCATTGTACTCCTTGTATGTTGCTTTGAATGGAATTTCTTAGTCTTTCATAGAAATATAGTAAGGCCTCTGCCACAACAGCGAGGAGTAACTGAAGCCTGATGGCGCATATGACGGATACTCAAATAAATATTGCACCGCGGTGTCATAGTCACTCTCACAGCAATTTCCACAGGGATGTAGTGGGTCCCTTATGCCTAGTATATTGAAGTACTAAAAAAAAAACCGTAGTCAACCGTTACAGAAGCAGTAAACAGTGTATCGTATTTTTTACTGAAAAACAGAAGAAAAACTGTGACAAATTAGAGACCAACATCTCTTTGTTTGTCTTTCGACATCGTGTAGGTCCATTGGATGTACTAATTGAATCACAGACAGTCCTAATGCAGGTTTTTCTTCCTTTGAAATTTTACTTCGATCTTGGCGAGCAAGATCTCATATCCCTGGAGAGAGCTACAGCAGTCCGATAAGACCGATTCAAGGTGCGCCCAGGAATAGACACTGTGCAGTTGATAGCGTATTCTTTGCGGTCTAGTAGAGGCAGCAATGACATATACGCTCATAGCTCAACAGAAATGGTTCAGTCGTTCATAGACCTCAGCGGAGTTCAGACGCATTACGCGTGTTTAAACAATAAATTTTCAAGTGTTTGGTAGCAGATGTGGTAGAGACCCAGACAATAAATCTCGGGGTTGTGGGTTCTCGCTTCCCACCCTCTGCGAGAGTTTTTTTTTTTTTTTTTTTTTTTTCATTTAAAAAGACAATTTTTATTAAAAAAGTGTTCGCTTAATACAAATCCACGTGATGGATTGTGGAGAGCGGTCCGCTATGCTAATAGTGGGATCGGCTGAACATCAGGCGAGGGCTTCGAGTGGTTCGATCCAAACGCCAAAGAGAAAGAGGAAGCTAAAGCCAACCTCTAACTTAGCACAACGTCCCACCCTACCAACGTCCACTGTAAAGCTTGGTGGAGTGAGGGCAGGAAACAACTTCGTTTCATTGGCAGCAAGCGAATCGGACGATGAAGAGGAGGAAATCGAGTCGATAAGTAGCAGCATCAAAATGCTACAGCAAAGGGTACAGGTCATTAAAGAACAGCAAATGGTCAGAAGGAAGAGGAAGAGCATGAGCAATCCCAACAACAACAACAGTCGCAGCTTGCTCAAAAGCAGTCCAAACAAAAACAACAGACAAATACAATAGCACAAGTGCTACAACAACACCAACAAAAGCAAAAGGAACACCAGCAAACAACAGCAAGAGCAGCCACAACAACGGCAACGGCTAAAACAGCAGCACCAGCAACAAACAACAACAAGAACAACAACAACAGCAGCAGCAGCAGCACCAGACGAAGAAGAAGGAGAAGGTGCCTCCTATCAACACCTATAAATTGGAGGTGAATGCAACCAAGGACCTGTGTAAGTTGGTCATTGGTAGTAATTTTATTACTAAGCGATTGGGGAACGATGGCCATGACATCCACTACGCGAGCTACGCGAAAGTGAAAGAGCTCCTAAAGGAAACGACGACGGAGCACTACTCATTCACACCAAAGTGTGAAAAGCGGCAATCGATGATGCTGAAGCGGTTGGAACCGTCTTCTGATCCTGAGGAGATCCTGGCACTGCTCAAAGAGAAGGAGTGCGAAGGACTCAAGTTTGTGGGGGTAAAGCCATTTACCACAGCTAGAGCCAGGCGGGAGAAACGGAGTCTGCCGTTCTTCCTGGTGCAGCTCAGTCCCGAAAGCGGTCTGGATAGTCTAAGGAGTATCAATGTCCTAGACTACCAGGTGGTCCACTGGGAAAAACTAAAAAGGAGCGAAGGCGTTATACAATGCGTTCGCTGCCAGAGGTTCGGGCACGCCGCGTCGAACTGCCAAATGCAGCCTCGATGCGTGAAGTGCGCTAAGAACCACAGTTCCGAGCAGTGTCCACTGGGTGTTGACGGAGCATCCGATAGGTCGCAGCTCTCGTGCGTGTTATGTGGAAACGTGGGACACATCGCAATCTATCGGAGTTGTCCTAAGTTCACTGACATTAAGAAAGCAAAACTGTTAGGTTTCAAACACCAGCCGTCACGTCCCAAATTTCCTACGCCCAAATGGCGTCAGGTAGGGGGGCTACGGTACAGCAAGCGACTGTTGCTTCTCCGGCGCCAATACCGAGAACAACTGAAGCTGCACCTAACATGCTGGCAATCTTGCTCGCAATCCAAGGGCAGATGGCTCAGCTGTAGCAGCAAGTACAAGAACAGGCCAAGCGGGTGGACCAGATCTATGCGCTGCTGCCGGGACTAACGCAACACATGTCGTAATGGGTACGCACATGGTGGAGCAAACTTTGAAGGTCCTTGCGGTGAATGTTAATTCACTGATTAGGATCGAACGGAGAGCCGCGATGTTTAAATTGCTACAAGACCAAACTCCGGATGTGCTTTTCGCTAACGAAACCAAGCTAACCGATAAGCACAAACTGGAGTACAATAATTATATTGTTAGAAGAAGAAATCGGCAAAGATCCAAAGGTGTAGGCGGTGTCGCGATCTTCATTAAAGAAGGTATAAAATTTCATACAGTGTACAAGGGAGTGTTGCGCAGGTTCCGGGTGGTGGAAGCAGTCGTCACTTACATATCGCTCCGCAGTGGAAAGCGGCTGTACTTGGCCTCCGTTTATGCACCTGAGGCTTAACAATCCACCCTATTCATAACAGAGCTCGATACGCTTTTTTGACTTCTGAGGCTGGAATCGGGGGAGAATTATTTTATAATCGGCGGGGATTTCAACGCTAAACACAGAGATTGGGGAAATAATTTGCCAAATACTAGAGGGAACCTACTACTCGAATGGTGGGGTCAGCACGATGTCATGTACAGACTCGGTCTTAAAGCGACGGATAACCCGTCGTTTCCCAGAGGCGGGTCTTATTTGGATCTACTGCTGTACGACGAATGCATACGACTGACAGGTACGAATTTACAAACATTAAACTGTCTGCGCACATTCGTGTATGACAGTGACCATTGCGGTTTTAGCAGCGAAATTACAGCTCCCAACGAAATTGCGGAATTGGAGGAGTTTGTCCAAAGATATTCTTACAACTACAGTAAAACTCGATGGACACGCTTCTCCGAAACCTTACCAAGAGCGCTCTCCTCGAACACGCTCCACCCACCGTCCAATAGGAATTTGTCAAACGAGGAGATCCACAATTACCTAAAACAAATGGACGAGACAATTAAACAAACTATGGACACTACAATACCGCGGTATCGACGTACGACTAACGAAGACCTGTTCCGCAATCCTACTACTGACTCACTGCACCGACAGAAAAGTAGACTTCTGACAAGACTTAAAAACTTGTACAGACAGTTAACTGACCAACAAGACCCGGAGATTAGGACACTGAAGTCGTCGATTAAAAATATTCAAACGCTAATAAAAGAGAATTACAGAATTTCTGTAAGTTTGTATTGGAACAACAAGGTTCGGGCTGTAAAATCTAGCAACCCGAATATGTTTCCGCAAATAAATGAACTATTTCAGAGCAAAAATCAAAACGACCTTCAGTGTCTTAAAATAGCCCGGACAACAGACAACGAACGTTTACTGACAATAGCAGGTATTGATCCAAATGAGGCCGCTGATGATGACGACTTCTTAGTGATCGAGGATCCGCAGGAGAAGATTGAGACAATAGGGGCGACTTTCCAGGAAGTATACAAGGCTATTAATATCATTGGCCCTAATTATGACCTGGACAATCGTGTCTTGGCGCACAACTGCTACATTCGAAATGAAATAGAGAATTGGCGATCCAATGGCTCTGGTTTCACCCAGTTTAGCGACGAAAATATGGCAAATAATGTCATTGCCAGAGAGGGTGATCTACCCCCATTCATTTCGAAGGAAGGACTCCATGAGATCTTCGACACAATCAGAGTTAAGAAATCAGTGGGGACCGATGGTATTCCGAACATCGTGCTTCGACATCTTCCTCTAGAAGCAGTGGACATTTACACCACCCTGTTTAATAATGCAATGAATAATGTACATTATCCAGCGCACTGAAAAACGGCTGTGGTTCAACCTATCCCCAAAAAGGGAAAGGATATATCCAATCCGGCGAATCTCCGGTCTATAAGTCTCCTTCCGAATATCAGTAAGTTTTTTGAAAAGGTAATCAATAGAGCTCTGTCTAGGTGGTTTGAGGACAAACATATAGTTCCGGATAGTCAATTCGGTTTTAAGGCGGGACATGATATCTCACATGCCGCGTCTAAACTGGTGTCCGATATCCAATGGAATAAAGGCAAAAAACAATGTACTGGTGCCTGACTTGTTGACTTGGAGAAGGCCTTCGACACCGTATGGTTAGAGGGTCTTTTTTATAAGCTGACTAGGCTGGGGATCAGTAAACCACTCTTGTACATTCTTTATAATATGCTAACCAACAGACAGTTCATCGTGAAGAATGGTGATGTGACTTCTGTTGGAATATTTCAAATTAAAAATGGTCTTCAGCAATGCGCGGTCAATTCGCCGATTCTATTTAACATTTATACAAGCGACTTGATAGGTTCACTTCCCCATACTATTGCGTATGCAGACGATTTGATAGCGTACAGAAAAGGTCCAAAAATCGAGGTTATCAATACTCTCTTACAGCATGACTTCGATAAGATAAGACGATTTTGCGATGACTGGAAGTTGAAAATCAACTTTCAGAAGTCGGAAACCATTCTCTTTAGGACGCCGCTGTCTGGAGCCTCTAGGGATACCAGAAAAAATTGGCGAAAGTTCTCGATCATTTGACATCACGGACAGCCTCTTGCCTGTCGAAATGTAGTCAGATACCTTGGGATCTGGCTAGATCAGTTTCTGTATTTTGGCAAAAATGTAGCTAACGGCGCTTTTCCCCTTACAAAGAGACTGTTTTATAGCAGCCAACTCGATGCGACTGTAAAGGTAATCTGCTACATGGCCCTTATCAGGCCCATGCTGGTATTTGGTTGTCCCGTGTGGTTTATTGTACGATCAAGCTTAATGGGAAAGATTCGGGTGTTTGAGAGGGCTTGCCTTAGGGCTTGTCTTCGCTTGTACAGAACACCAGAGTCGGAGTACAAGAAATTTTATCATAATGAGGTCTTTTACAACAGGGCGAACCTAATACGAGTGGACAACTTCGTAGTTAAGCTGACTCGAAGGCACATTGCAAGAGCAATGACCTCGACGAATAACCTGATATATGGGGGTTACTACCCCAATTACCTTTACCACAAGAATGTGCGCTCTGACGGCTTCGTTCCACCAGAAGCATTCCTATACTTTGATCAGATAGGGTTGATCCAGGATAGATCAGCGGTCCCCTTAATCTTCCATGTCGATCGGACAGCTGGGGACAGGCGACTCAACTACAACAGAGACGTTAAAATCAATTTATAAAATAGGAACAAATTATATCTTTGATAGTATCATTTTAAAGTATTGCCCGCACGACATCAGGTGTGAAAACGGACTAAGGATAACTGACTTTGCTGAGGGGCGGAATATCGCTGTAGCTAGCACACACTTAAATTGCTCACCCCCAGAGCCATCTTCACCGTATAGTGAGGAGCCGTGGCTCAAGTAGTAGTGTATGTCCGATCGAATGTAGACTCAGGCCTAGTTGCAGTCAAGTCACAGAAAGGGATGTTTCAGATACCACGGTAAGAGGATTTCAAAAGCAACAATCCCCTAAGGTTAATCCCTATCGCGTATCCCGTATCCTCTCACTAACCCCTTTGCAACATCCATTAAAGGTTAAACATCAGCAGCATCGATCGATCTGGAACAAATCGACGCAGGTATATCACCTATAAACTACCGGGTTGCAACCCGCCACAACAAAGAAATCCTTGGTATAAGGACGAATGTGGATAGCCAAATCTAGCAAAAAAAATAGATGTTCAGATCGGCCCTGCAAAAAGTAAAGAAGAGAAGAATACAGGTTCAATAGAAAAAAGAAAGAGTACGAGAAGCACTCGATCGAGGCTTAGAAAGGTTCTACTAGAAGAATGAAATGGAAAACCCGAACAGAAATCTGCAGGGATGGAGAAGTAAGCCTCACAATAGAACCACAGTTGGTGCTGAGAATCTGAAAGATTATTTCTGCAGACTATTAAGATGACGGCGAAAAACATTCCACCAATAAAGATGAAGTCTGGACAGCAAATCCTAAGCTTAAGTGCAATAAAGCTGATGGATCCAATGGCTTAACCTCTGAGCTGTAGATATTGTCTGCCAGATGAATAGAACTACGGCATTGTTTTTCCGATCTCGATTTTTGGAACTGCGACAATTACAGGGGAATAACTCTCTTCAACATTGCTGGCCATATTATGTGAACGGATAAGACATACCATACATATCAGTGTGCGCCCTATTTCACCAATCACTTTTCACTTTGCAAACTTTGCAACAAGATAAATTACTTCCCGAATTTCATTTCATCAAACGCAGATTTGCGAAGAGGAAATTATCCTTTTGAAAATTTGAAAATCTTTCCTCTTTCCAAAATTTGTTTCACCATATACAAATTGCAATGTGACAAGTATGTTTTTGGGAAGTGCAAAGTTTTGTCAATTTGCAAACAATTCTTCCATTTCCTTTAACTAAACAAGTAAGATTTGCACTTTCCATTTAAAATTGTGCAAAGGTTGTCAATGATATGCAAAAAAATGCATTTGCAGTAGAGAATTTATTGTGAAAAGTTGGTGGAAATAATTAAAAAAATTAAAATGAACCGTCTCGAAGTACGTTTTGAAAACGAAGAGGATACTAAGAGTTGTAAATTTGAGAACAAATTATGAATTTGAATTCTTCAACTCTGGAAAGCTTCCGTTTAATAGAGACTGCTACTGAATGCGTTTTGTCAGAAATTGGGCATGAGCTGAAGTTTAGAAATCAAAGAAATAATTGTTTAAGTCGACAACCTAAGGACAACACAATGAGTAAAGCTAGAGTCTGCAGAGTAGTACAGCGAGTTTCGGACGCAATAGTTAATGAATATCTTGTAAACACCAATTGCTGGCCACAAAATTCTTAGGAAATAGCTAGCCCAGTTTTAGCTGACAGAGGATTCCCTTGTGTAGCTGGATGCGTTGAAGGTGCGATTATCAACATCGATGCACCCAAGAAAAATGAAGCACAGTTTGTTAATAGACATGGAAAACATGCATTGAATGCAAGGTTAGTTTGCGGGCCGGACCATGTGAATATGAACAGCGCCATCTATATTCGAAGAGCAGATGACTCATCCAATGTAGAAATAATGGAATTACTTTGAAACCTGATACCGAATATTCTGGCAAAGTGGAAAGATTTATGGAACGCTGGATAGTACAGAAAGTTCTCTAAAGATGAGAGTAGACTGGCACATTTGTCGTACGCCACCGCAGGCCAAGTAATAATCGATGAAATGGAAAACGACGCATTCATCAGGGGAATTGCAGACTCGAAACCACAGCCAGCAGTAAGGATTGCCGTGAAAAGAACCCTTGCTGAAGAACTTGCCTTCGCCTTTACGAGGAAATAGACAATCAGGCTTTGAAAGTAATACATTTCATCAGGGAAGCAGCTTCTGCGAAAAACTTAGCGTCGAGGAAAAGTATACTCTGCGGGAGAGATGTACAATGCGCTGTTCAAATTGCGACAAAATATTGTAGAACATCATCAAAGGCAGTGTAACGAACCGGCTCTATCAAAAAACTGTCCGCACTGTCGTAACAAGCCAATACAGAAAAAACCGGCAAAAATGACTATCAAGAAGTCGGTCAATGATCCCGAATCGATCAGTCGGGAAATGCTTAAGCACGAACTTAGCGGGGCTGAAGTTGGAAGCAAAGGTTGACGGGTACAGGACTGTTATCCAAGGCTTGTTTGGCAAAATGATGCAATTAAAATTCTATGGTAGGAATAGTCAGTGGTAAGTAAGAATGGATGGTAATAATAGACACCGATGCCACGGTGGTTGCATAACACCAGCAGTTACAGCCTGTCAGCATAAAAATTCACCAGGTCCAAATAGCCTTCCCACATTTTTCTGGTGGCTAACATATGTGACGAATGCATCATTGGTACAGATTTCATGAAAGAACATGGACTAGTAGTCGACTTTGGGGCACAAACCCTGAAATACGGAAACATAGGTACCAATGGTATATACAATATATCAGGTTTTAGAACCTTCGTCGGACGCAATTGTTTAGGCAAAAGTGGAAAGTGGTCCTGATAGTCACTGATTCTATTTAGTGGAACCAGAAAATAAAAGAGGCCTCATGATGGAAAAGGCTTTAGCGGAATTAAACAACAACTTGGTTCATGTAAGGATTCGTAAATTTCCTTAGGACGCCCGCGAATAGATGAAACTGACGAACAACCGCAAGAAGACCAGGTGGAGCGTCGGGAAAAATCTGATGAGGCTGTATAAACCTTTGAGTAAGAGGGGAAAATCATCAAAATTGCAACAGAATTAGGAAGATCCATAAAAGGTGATAACCCGCATTAATGTCTTTGTCTACCGGATTCAGCATGGGAATCGACATTACATGAAGGTGATCCATGTGGATAGGATGTGCCACTTCAACGGAATGACGAAGATGTTCGGGCCGAATAAAGCAATTGTGTTTAAAGAAATAAGTTCCATCGTTTGAAGTCACACAAACATTTCACAATATTAAGAAATTCACGTTTGTCAGCAATTTTCAATGCAGGATATCGACTATTTCCAAATCCAGTACTTTTAGAAGACAGAGGACAGAGAGGTACCATCCGATAATTTGAAATAAAGTTGAAACTAAATTTGAACCTCGAAACTTGAAATTTCATTAGCAAAGAGCAATGTGTTTTAATTTACAACTTTGTGAAACATGATTACAAATGCAAAGTTCTCCTTTTAATTGGTGAAACACCTTTTAAAAAAATCGAAAAAATCACAAAGTTGTCAAATCTTTACATTTTTAGTGAAGCATATCGCACTTTTACTTTGTAGGAAATTATTTTTTTGAAAAGCTGTAAAGTGCAAAGTGAAAAGTGGAACCCAGGAGTTCCATCAATATCAAAGTCGCATACGACAGTATCTATAGAGACGAATTGTATAGAGCCTGGTCAAGTTTGGCCATTCCTGCCAAGCTGATTAGACTACGAAGGATGCGACGCTACCTCCTGAGAATTGCTCAGATAATCTGTCTTTGATGGCGAGGTCATCTTGAACGCATGGTCGCCAGCACCCAAGCCCGGAATGTTTTCGACTCCAACGCAGTAGAGGACGACTTTATTTTAGGCGACCCTCACAAGTGGAAGGGAACCTCAGCCGGCAAAAGACGGCTCGAGCTGGAGAAGCGTGTTAGCTGAGGCTCTGGACCATTTCTATATAGAATAAAGATTTTAAGTAGAGTAATAGTCTGAAGGAAATAGGAAAATCTTCCCTGCAATTAACATGATTCTCCTTATCAACAGACCCCCTCTGCCCATTATTTTTTAATCAGTACCTCTTTCAGCTAGGTGTCCTATATTTTCTCCTAGTGTTAACGAGAGTCAAGATTTTTTATCGGCTGATTCCTACAAGTGCGATAATAGTACTTATTTCCACATTAAAATCCATACGGATCGTCGATTCCCAGGGAATCATATTATCTCCCCGATTGAAAATCGTATTCCTTAAAGTGTCCCTCTTCGAATCACATCCTTGTACAGCCTTGTGGGGAAAATAATTTCCCACTGAAAGGAGCACAACATAACCACAATCAGGCGAAACAAATTGCACTTCCGAAGTAATTTCCAGCACCATTTTAATATCTCATGCCTCATCCTGGCTGCCATAATGTACGAATACTCGTACCTTCCTCTTCTGCTACTTCTTTAAATAAATAAAAAAATGCTAACGATTTGTTTTTTTATAACAAAAAGTATGTAGCATTTTGGACATCTCCTGGCTGGAATTCATCTGCATCTGACTTCTCCTCTTTCACTCCGTTGGCGGAACATTTGGAAACATCCGGAAATTTATGTTTCGCTCTTGATTGCTTTTCCGTTTTGTCCCCAAAATATCATTTAGTCCGTTTAGTCCTTTTGCCACCAATGAGCGCGAGCGATGGTATGAATGGTGACAGCATTTATACACCCGGAATGCAAGGACATTGCCATTTTCAGTTTTATAGACATTATGAAGTCCATTCGGATGAAATTAACTTTCGCGATGAACTCAACAAATTTGAAAAAGTCGGGGTGATTTTCTCTTGTTTTTTTTTTTTTTTTTTCTTGCGAAAATTGCTCCAGGCAATTGGTAAGTTTTGGTGAATTTTTCGCTTTAGGTATAACATTTTGACCATCATCGGAAAATATTTTCCGACTTTAAAATACAGGAGAAACTTTTTTACTTATAATGATTGTCTAGACGACGGTAACAATTACCCGAGAAGTGAAAACTTTTATTCAAGCATCTCGCATAAAAGTTAAATAACCGCAAATTAATAAATGACGTTGTAACTATTATACCCCGTGAGTAATTTATGATGATTTTTTATACATTTGTTGGTCTTTTACGACATTCTATTGACTATTAATTTCAATTTAATTGAATCCAGTTTCCGAATTTCGTTGCTATGAGGATTTCGGAACTGCTTTGCTTTAGCTTTAGCCAAGAATATGTTGTACTATAATAGAGTCCCTCCTCGAAGTCCACTATAGACCTTGCTTATGAGAGTGTTAGTGAGTGTATCCCAGGATACCGATAATAACCATCCAGGAATCACGGGTGTGGTTCCGGATGCTTAAAGGGTTTCACACCACTCTATGCCGAGTGATCGCAAGGACCGAGAACTTATGTATATTTTTGTTCCGAATTCACTCTTACGACCTAAACTTGCGCTTATCCTTGTGTCAGCTTATTTTCCCTATTATTCAGTACTACCACCACTACCAAAGGCAGCAGTCGACATCTCTTATAATTATGAGCGAGGTTTCGGCCTTTTTAAAGAGGATGTAATGAAAGTGCTGAATATTTGAAACTATAAGAGCTAACTGAGAGGGCGGACTAGACTAGGTATATTGGTATGAGACGGTAAAAGGAATATTCGGTAGCAATTAAAAAAGGCTTAAGCAAAATAGAAAATTTAATGAAATTCTGCGTCGTAAAATCATCGGAGTGGATTTGGTGGATGTCTTCCCAATGGTTCTTTTCACACTCCACTGCTGACTGTCAGGGTAATTAAATTCTTCACTCTAAATATTGAACTAACTCTAAAACCATTAAATTCACATTCCAATTTAGCATAATACTAAAAATTTTATGAGGATTTGATTAAGGATCCAGAAAAACGAAATTTGTGTAGGACCAAATGGAACGCTTGAAAAGCATTTTGAGTCCAATGTGGTAGTAGAGTGTTTGGAAGAAATAGATTAGACTGCAAGTGGGTTCCAATGAAATATTTTAGAAACGATGTTTGTATTGACTTACTCGTATTTATTTTGTGTATAGTTCTGACTCTTTGTTCTTCGATTTCTTCCCTGACGATGTCTCAAACGTCGCGATGAAAATCATTTTCGAGTAAGAGGGTCAAAAGTGAACTCATCCTAATTCGGGATGAAGAGTACTTACATATAAAGAAGGTGCGACACTATGGTGACATATCGGATACGAATTGGTGTCCTCGAACCAGGATGGTTTTATGTAAAACATGGCGACAAAGTGTGCTCTGGAAATAAAAGATCTTGTGGTAACCATGACAGATCATTTAACAGAATCGCTGCCTGACAGTCATATTCTCGAAATCTAGCTGCGAAATCTAAAACTCCAAATTTCCACACGAACTACTCCATCTGAAATTTTATTCCTTAGCGAAATGAAAAAGATCTTGTCATAGGCATGAGAGATACTGGAGATGAATCGGTAAGGTGAAACTAAGTAGAAACTTTCTGTTCCGTCTACACTGTTTACGGAAAACACGTTTTGGGTTGTCTATTTTCTTTATTGGCGTCCAACTAGCAACTGACTATACCTACTCACCAAAATCGTATCACGAGTATGGTTTGGTATGACAGTATGAGCGTATAACAATATAACATTTTAAGGTTTCTTATTAAACTTTAGAATTGAACCAATCTGTTCCAATAGCTTAATTATGTAAATCTTAAATGGTTATATCGGAATCGGATATTAAATGCTTAAAATTAATTTGACAAACATAGTTTGTTTGTCTTTTGACTTAAATTAAATCTATGTAATTCATGTTTTAACATTAAGTATAGATACTATAGTTCAAATAAGCATGTTAAATATTCTGCTTCTGTCATATTCTATAGAAAATTTCTTTCACATTTTTTTAAGAATTCATATATACTACTATTATCATTACTATTTCCATGAATTAACTCTGATATTCCGAACCGGGGTTTCACAATATTTATTAATATTATTTATTATTTTATTGTATTTTTTTTTTTTTATGAAGCTTGGAAGCGCTCCACAGTTTTTCTTACGCTGGTTGGATATCTTTTACATTCTTCAACAACTACTTTATCTTCATTAACATTTTGTGCATTAGACTCCTTGTCTTTGCTAGCCGTTGGAGAACCCTGACTATTTTTAATTTCATTCTCAATCTTATCATCGACTCTTGAAAATATATAGTCTTCAACTTGAACTTCATCTTTTTCGGGTATTTTGTTACTACTTTTGCACTGTATGATTTGGTCCGAATGACGCTTCTATTTCTCACCCTTATCGGTTCTTACAATAAATGTTACCGGCCCTATCTGTTCCTCAACTACCCCATTCACCCATTTCATCCCAGCGTTTCTATAATCTCGAATTAAAACTGAATCCTCTCTTTGAAACTGTCGTTCTTTTCTATCTAACTTTTGTCTTAACCTGTTTTGTTTCAAAAATATAGTTTCCGTGGGGTTTGGCCTAATAAGATCAAATCTGGTGCTAAGACGACGATAATCGAAAAGGAACCTCGCTAACGCAGCTTCTGAATCCTGCCCGTCAAATTTCTTAAGGCAGTTTTTGACAATCTTAACTGCACTCTCAGGCTGCCCATTTGACGCGGGATGATATGGTAGAGCAAAGGTATGATTGATTCCGTTAAGATTTATAAAGAACTTGAAATCTTGAGCAGTAAATGTTCTGCCATTGTCCGTTACTATATGTTCAGGCAACCCAAATCTTGCGAAAACTTCTCGCAGCTTGGATATGGTGTATTTTGTCTCCATCGACTTCATATTAAAAACCTCAATCCATTTTGAGAACGCATCTTCTAAAACTAGATACGTTTTACCTCGGAATGGTCCCAAAAAATCTAAATGTAACCTTCTCCAAGGTCCCTTTGGAACTTCCCAAAAATGAGATCGATCTTTGGTGGGTGCTGTCGATATTTTTGACATTCAATACAATCGTTCGCGATATCGACTATATCTGCATCCATATTGGGCCACCAAAAATAGGCTCTTGCAATCGATTTCATTTTTGTAATTCCTAAATGATTACGATGTAAATCTTTCAATATTTCTTTTCTTATGTCTTCAGGTATAATCACTCGATACCCCCACATTAAAACTCCTTGTTCTAATGTCAACTCTTTCTGCCTTTGAAAATATGGTTTCATATCCTCACTTACTACAGCAGGCCATCCGTACTGTACATAACCAACTATATGAGATAATATTGGATCTTTAATTGTGCTACTTCTAATCAGATTGCGATTTAAAATTCTTTGTTCCTCAATCACATTTAAATAAGATTTCTCTTCATGCTCCTCATTCTCTTCATTAATAAGAGGAACACGCGATAAGCCATCAGCAACCTGATTGTTTTCCGATCTTACAAAAACTAACTCATAGTCATACCCGGATAGAAACACTGAATACCGCTGCAGCCTGCTTGCTGCCATAAGGGGAATTAATTTTTTTGGACCGAAAATACTAACTATGGGCTTACAATCGCATCGAATTGTAAAATGCCGGCCCCATAAAAACCTATTGAATTTCATAACTCCATAAACGATTGCCAGTCCTTCCTTATCAATTTGGCTATAATGCTGCTTAGCTTTTGTAAGTGTCCGAGAGGCAAATCCTATTGGCCTTTCACCACCCTGCATTTTATGTTGCAGCACTGCACCAATGCCGTAGTGGGATGCATCACAAGAAAGAATCAGTGGCAATTCTGTATCATAATGAACTAAAATTTTGTTACCTGTCAATAATTTTTTAATATCATTAAATGACTCAGCACATCTCTTATTAAAATTCCAGTCTACGCTTTTCTTTAATAGATTCAACATCGGGGCCTCCACAGTTGCCAACCCTGGTAAAAATTTTCTATAAAAATTGACTAGTCCTAGAAAGGACTGCAGCTCGTTCACGTTCTTTGGTGGAGGCGCATCAATAATCGCCTTTACTTTATCTGAATTGGGACAAATACCTTTCTTGGATATACGAAATCCTAGGAAGCTTATTTCATCTTTGAAGAACTGACATTTATGCTTACTAACTGTCAACCCCATTTCCTTAAACAATTCACAAATTTTCAAGAGGGTTGCATAATGCTCTTTTACATTATCACCAAAAATCAGAACTTCATCAAAACACACCCTAACATTTTTTATTTGACGAAGTTACGAGCTAATTTTGTTTTGAAAAATCGCAGGGGCGACATTGATTCCGTATGGAACCCTATTGTATGTCATGTCACCCTGGAGCGTCGTTATCGTGACCAGCTTTTTAGACTCACTATCTAAAGCCATTTGTTGGTATGCGTGACTCAAATCTAGAATTGTGAATCCACCACCAGTCTTAATCGCTGTCATTAAGTCATCTATTTTGGGAATGGAAGAATATTCGGGGATGAGGAACTTATTAATGGTGATTCTATAGTCACCGCATATTCTTACAGTTCCATCTAATTTTAAAACGGGGACTATTGGAGTAGCCCACTCACTTGTCTCTACCTTTACCAAAATGTTTTCGCTAAGCAGGCGGTCTAACACTTTGTTAACTTTTTCCTCAAGTGCAGTTGGGAGAGAACGTGCTGGAACATATTTTGGCTTCGTGCCTTCAACCACTCGGATTTTCACTGGTTCATCCTTTAGCATTCCTAATTTGTCACAAAATACACTAGGAAACATTTCATACAATTTTAATTTAAATGACACACTATTCTCTATCATTCCTTCCATACCTTTCACCTGACACGTGAATATTACTTTATCTTGCAATGAGATATTCAACTTCTGCAGCCACTCTCGACCTACCAGCATTTGAGAACCACCCGCAATAACATATAAATTTAATGGAAGCGTTATTGACCTGTATTCAACTTGCAGCTCAATCATTCCAATTGGATAAATTTGTTCTCCTGTGTACGACTTTAATACTACATCGCTTTTTCTAAGAGGACGATGAGAAAATTTTTCGCGATACTCATTTTCTGAAATGACCGATACGCCGGCACCGGTATCCACTTGAATACTTCTCATGATGCTGTCAATTTTAATTTCAATAGAAAAGGGGTCTAAAATATTATTACTGATCATTGGCTCACAAGTAAAAAGGCTCATGCACTTGTCAATATTCGGTCTTAATTCATTAATATTTTCAGCTGTATCAATAAAATTATTTTGCATTTTTGATTTATAACACACTGCTTTCAAATGGCCCCTTCGCCCTCATCTTAAACAATCAAAATTTCTATATCGACAATTTTCATACGATTACTCTTACCACAACAATTACAATATCTACCGCCCTTTCCCATACTTTGCATTCCCTTGTTCTTTTGCACATTGTGTTCTTCGCTACCACTATCCTCTTGATGACAATGATGTTTGCCATAGCTTTCAATTCGCCGCAAGCTATTCGATACATGCTGCTGCTTCTGCCGATGCTGATGCTGACTTGTTCCTCGCACTCTGTCTTGCCTGATGAAATTAACCGCTGCTGCCGCTGAGGTACTAGGCATAGCGTCCCTTTCCATCTGCTCTAACCCTGTTGCTATTTCGATGACTTTGGTGAAAGTGAGTTCTTCTTCTTTCTCCCCTCTGAATTTTCTCTTGGCATCCTGGTTACGGACACCACTAACGAAACGGTCTCGTAACTATTCATTTAGGTTACTTCCAAATTTGCAATATGTTGCAAGCTTTTTCAAGTCTACGACGTACTCTGCAATGCTTTCCCCTACACGTTGGTCACGTTTTGAGAAGTTTATTCGTTCCGACAGAAAGTATGGCGTTGGATTTAAATGTTCTTTTATTAACTTCACAATCGCTTCGTAAGGTTTTGACTTTGGGGTGGCCGGTGAACATAATGTTTTCAATAGGCTATACATTTTTGGACCAACGCATGCAAGTAATTTGCTTACTTTGATATCCTCTCTTATGCCATTCGCCGTCACGAACAGTTCGAATCTTTCGATGTAGTTTCCCCATTCTTCTTCCTCATCATTAAACTGATTAAATGGACCAGTTATGTTCGCCATATTCCTTCTATTTGTTGGTTCTTTTAAGTTTTTTTTTTTTTCCACGTTCACTTATTTGTATTCTTTGCACTTTTTGTCACTTTTATTTTCTTTTGACCTCGTAGCCAATTTGTTCCGTCTACACTGTTTAAGGAAAACACGTTTTGGGTTGTCTATTTTCTTTATTGGCGTCCAAGTAGCAACTGACTATACCTACTCACCAAAACCGTATCACGAGTATGGTTTGGTATGACAGTATGACCGTATGTTATATGGTTTAACACTTTCCTTCACGGAAATATATGTGTTTGAAATCTGTCTCGCCCACGATAAGTGAATAATTTTCTGCCATGTTTCACCAAAAGAAAGTAAAACCAGTGACTCGTGGAATTGGTGCCAGCTCGGAAACTGTAAGAAGGGTTCTGAGACAAGCCGGAATGAAAGGAAGAGCAAAGACAAAATAGCCATATACCTCTCGCCATAGAAAACTGCTTTTGCAATTTGCAAATGCAAAAACAATGTATTATCGCTGAGAAATTGGGAAAAAGGACTTTCGAACATTGTTTTTCAACAAGGCAATGATCCGAAACTTAAAACAAGACTCACATACGACTGGTTTCAAAACAAAGGGATACATGTTTTAGATTGGCCACCTCAGTCCCCTGATCTGAACCCCATTGAACATATTTGGATGATCCTTAAACGCAGAATTTGTTCTTATAATGATTCTGCCAGATCTATAGATAAAGTATGGCTTAGAGTTGAAGCAACAGGAGGCCATAGAAAATATTAATTCACGTCAATTTCATGATGAAGTCTAAGTTCACAAAACTGTTCGAATTCCGATTTCACTATTTTGCTTAATTTTTTCTCGTTAATTTATTTAATCAACATGTGTATTTATCTTATATTATTGTCTTATTTACGAATTAATAAAAAAATAAATATTATGTCGGAGTAGTATTCATTTTAAGGCTGCGGGTCCGTTGTCAGCTAATATTACTTGCGCATATTCGCAAAGTTCACTAAAATTATTCAAAAGTACGCATTTCTTATGTTGTGGTTCGAGTGCATAAAATTTACGAATGCGAATAAAATGTTCGATAGTTTCATTTCTATTTTACTTACGCGAGCAAAGCGAATTCAAGATATGTTTTTAAGTAGGGTTTGTGCTTTCTGTTTAGTGTGTACTGATTTTTGTGCAAAAATGGATTCGGAAAAATTAATCTATGAAGCACCCTTATGGGACATGAACAGAAAAGACTTTTGCAAAAATGCGAAACTGTGGGATGAAATAGCTGATGTAATGAAATTTAAAAGTAAGTACTTTTAATAGTTTTTATTAGTTTATTTACGTATTTATATGTTTTACTTATTTAAGTTGTGAAAAAAAAAGATTTATATAAGTCACGTACTCCTAATGCATTTAAAGAAGATCGATTTTGGTTAGCTCGATGCGCTTGCGCTTCAGTTCCGGTTACCATGGAATTCATAGTTTCTAATAAAATTAGTTTGCCGATACCTTCCTTATCAATTATAATATTATGAAGAAGGCAGACACATTTTGTGATAATTTCGGCAGTTTCAACATTTGTCTCAATTGTATTTTATTTGTATTTATATGTATTTATTTAAAGTATATGTTGCAGATTTTACAAATAAGAGCTAAGCTCTTTTGACAGTACATACGACAAAAAAGTATCAAACAGGATAGTTAAAAATAAATAAGTTTTATCAGCTTAAAAAAAATAATAAATTTAGAGCAACTATGTAGAGTCATACAAATACTAGTCCACTAAAAAAGTTTCAATTTGTGGTAGAAAAAAATAAAAATGAAAATAAAATTGTAGGCAGGAGTATATTTCTATGTGCATATATGTATGTACATATTTACAAATTTATTGTTATATGCTTGTCTCCTATTTCTAAAAAAATCATTAAAATTCTTTGTTCCAAGCGAACGCCGGATTTCAGATAGAAGCGAGTTCCACAGTCATACGGAGTGAACAAAAATAGACTACTTTCTAAACAGAAATAATCTGGAGGATTAATTCTTAAAGTTGTAGATGACCTCGGAATCTGTATCTTACTGTATAGGTAATATGGCTTCTTATTGATTATAAATCGTAATAAATCTTATTGATTTTAAAGTTGCAGTAATTCAGGTAGTTTAAAAGATGTAATTCCTAAACCTGGAAATATGATCAAACTTGAGCATGTAAAAGACATATCTAATTATGGAATTAAAAGAAAGTTCAAACCGAGCAAAAGTATGCAATATGTGGCACAAGAAGAAAATGTCAGTCGGTATATAACGGGCGGATTTCCACAATAATCGCAGCCTAGCGTAAATTTTCTTTATGTATGATCGGTAGCTGAAAGAGAATTGTTAACAATTATGCCAAGGTTTCTGACTATAATAGAAAAACATATTTTTTCGGTAGACAGATAAACATCTGGGTATTCCCCAATTTGTCAAATTTTCTTCCCAATTGGTAAGCACAAAGCCTTTTTAGCATTTAATTGAAGCCCATTGGAGGAAGCCCAAAGTCGCACTGCCTCCAGATCTTCATTTAAATGGCTCACACAACTCTGTATAAATGTGCAATCGCATGTTTACAAGCTAGGAGTAGGTCATTTATAAACAGAGCGAAAAGTAATGGCCCGAGTATTGAGCCCTGCGGGACGCCACCGTGAAGCCTTAGCATGCTTGTTACTTTGTCATTCATATGGACCTGTTGATACCTACCGCTTAGATAATTTTTTATCACTTCTACAGCTCTTATTCCTAAACCAAGCCCATTAATTAAGTACCGACAGAGCTTTTCATGATTAACCGAATCAAATGCCTTTGAAAAATCCAAAAGACATAGTAAGGTTACATGGGACTTGTCAAAGTTTAAACGAATGTCATCAATTATTTTTACAAGTGCAGTGGTACAACTGTGACTTTTACGATAAGTAGATTGATGTGGGCTTATTAAATTGAGTGAGTCTTTATAACGATCTCAAGAACCTTAGATAAACCCGGGAAAATGCTTATTGGGTGATAGTCGGCCAATTCAGAAGGATTTGAATTCTTTGGAATAGGTGTCACTTTTGTAAGTTTCTAGGCTGGGGGAAAACAAGATTTAACAATGCAACAGTTATATATATGGGTGAGCATAGCTATCACAGGCAGCAGTTTAAATTTTGATGAACTTAAGAGAAATACCATCTATACCTATTTCGGTAGACTTTACAGATTTAACAGCAAAAATTATATTATCGCTATTTTGAAGGAAAGTGTTGGACCTGAGTGGGTCGAGGGTCCACAGCTTAGATCTATTTCAGTGGAAGATATAGGATTAGATGGAAAATATTTGCTTAGAAAGAAGCTATTTAGTAGATCCAGATCAGTTCCGTCACGGCTAGGAAAACATTTTTTATCGGAAGTAATTCCCAGCTCGCGCAATTTTCTCCAAACATCTTGAAGTCTTGCATTGGTTTTAAGTTTGGAGGGCTAATAACACTGCTTTTGTTTACGGGTCTCTGCAGTTGTTAAGTTTCTTAACTTAACAAAGGTGTATCTATTTGTAGATGTAGGATAAGTCTTCAATCTGCGGTAGACTTTGTCACGAAGCCTCCTGAGCTTTTTTATATTTGGCGTAAACCAAGGGAAACCAGGATCCTTAACAACCACCTGCCTTATTGGTACATATTTATTGAAGAGATGCAACACCATCGACTCGAATAAGTTAATTTTGTCATTAACGTTAGCGAGATTCCAACATAAATCCCAGGGGTATATTGACGCTTCATTATGCAGAGCTTCAACATTATTGAAATCTGTAAATAGCACCTTCTTTGGAGAAAGTTCAGTATTCATATGAAGGTCGAAGGTTAAAAATATTAGGTCATGAGATGAGTTAAAGTCGGGTACAGATATTTGATCGTGGAATAATACAAGGGTCGCATCTGATACAAGAAAGAAGTCCAAAAGTGAAGGTCGGCAACCTACTCGGAAATGTGTTGGAACGGAGTTGTAAACACTATTAAGACCACAGTTAGTAGCAAGATATTTAATAGTATTAGCTAATCAAAAAATTTTTAATGAAATCACAGCAAAATATTATATTCTCATAAGGTAAATAGCTCGGTTTCGATTTCTGTAAGAGCAATATTTCGACTCGGTACGTAGATGCAGTCAATAAAGTATTTTTGATTGCGGTCGGAAATTACAACAAACAAAAAATCTCAGCACGAAGAACTTCCACTTCTTTTTAAAACTTCACGTTTAAAGGCCGATCTATAATAAATTGCAAACCAGTTTTCAGTTTTAATTGCATTTTATTTTCTTAATCACTAACACTTACATACTAACAAAAAATGATTAAATGCTAGCTTAAAATTACTTACTCTAAGCTATTCTAAATACTTATATCTATGTCTTTCGACTTTACTTACATTTTATTTAAAATTATTTATATTGTAGAGATAAATTGCAAACACCTCCTCCCCTTGTGGATCTGTCACCACGAAGTATTTCGTAATCGTTTAGTGCAACACATTTGTCATCATCACCAAAAGGGATCAACCAAGATTCAGAAACACATATTACATCTACCTTTAGCGAAGAAAACAGTTCCCTAAATTTATCGATACTTGGCTTATGACTTTGCACATTAATATGACAGATTCTTAATCCAGAGTGCCGGTTAGCAAAAATGTTAAGCATGGTTTGGCCGCTGTTAAAATTGTTCACATCTTCGACTAAGTTAGTATCATATATAAAAATCCAACAAAACGATGCCTACAACAAAGATCGAAATCGAATTGAAATTGACGACAAACACACATACATATTTAAATATTCGATTTTAAAATAAAAAAGAACAGGAAAAATAACACACCTATAATATAACATAATATACTTAATAGAAACCAAGGGGTAAATATCAAAATAAAAACACAACCGAACTCAATGACAGATTCTGCGTAAATGTCCTTAGTCCTAGCCATTCCAAGAATGAATCCTAAGAACGCAGATTCGTCTCTTCGGTTTTACTCTCTATTCTCGTATGTGCACAATCACCCTTATTCTCCTTTGAGCAAAGTATGTTATACTCATAATAAATGAAAGAGGAACGCACAAATACTTTTAATTACTTTATTGTGAATCCCTTGAATTTCTCTGACAATCTTTTGTATTCTTGTGACATACATTACATTATTTTTTATATAATTCTTTTAGTTCTAACGATTTTTTAGCGCTCCAGCACAAACGCAGAAAATGTTGATTGGTGGTAAAATATTTAAGTGAGTTTCGTTATTGAAGGAATTTTTATTTCGCTGTCGTCCTAGATATGCACCAAGCCATCACGAGTTTTCACAGAAAAGAGAATACCCTCTTGACGTAGCTGAAGAGCATGACGTAGTAAAGAACTGTTCTCAGGCATGAAACTCTCGTTAATGAAGATGCGGTTGTTTCTTGTACTGTTCTTGCTGCTGATATCGGGAGCGTAAGAGAAGTCTTCAAGCTACGCCAGCGTTAATCCCTTATGAGCACGGAAAGCAGTTAACAGTGCACGTTGCTCCGTATGTGAAGAGAGGAGAACCAGTAACGGGCAGTGATCGTCGTCAGCAGATTTGGGCTTTAGACGGAAACCATCGAAATGTGGTGACATTTGGCAATGGTTTTCACCACATCAATGGGATGTTTTCGTGTTTTCGTGGTACGCCGCGAACAATAATATCTTTGAGTCTTTCTTTTCTATGAAAATCAGCTAATTTTTCTCTTATTAATTTGTTTTACTCACGACGTTCACTTAAGTCACTCTTAAATGGCTGGACTTTGGTTTCGAGAGAGGATATGGCGGCACTAAGTTTCTCATTAAAATTGGTTTGGAATTCCTGAAGCAGTGATTTGAACTATTGCATCAGGGGATTTATCCAATGTCAGTGGAGAAGCAAATGGTGGCTTTGCTTTAGGTGATTGCTCTTTAAAGATTGTCGTTAAATATTATTTTGTCATTCGTTAAATTACTTTTGGGATATGGTCGTAGTAAATATGATCTTAAAGGATATGCTTCGTCACCAATCAATACCAATGGCGCTTCTATAACATATCCCGGAAACAAACGGGGCTCTGGGACGTTGAATTTACCAGTTTTAATAAGATCATGTAGTTTCGATGATTCGAAAATACCAGAATCACTTTGTTTACCATACGCTACCATTTCAATGCACACAAACCAAGAGTTTGCATTAGAAACTGCTTGTAAAACAATCGAAAAAAAGTGTTTGTATAGTAGTTGAAATATATGCTTCCTGTTAGTTCCTGAGGTTGTTTTACATGTATGTGGTTCCGCTCTATTAAGCCAAAAGAACTTGGAAAGCCTCATTTTGTAGAAAAGTTATCCGCGATATTAAAGATTTCCTCCTGACTTTATTATTCAAGAAATCGTAAAATGTGCTACACGAAAACTAAATGCCAAACTTCTGTACGACATTCCTGTAGACAGATATCTAAAAAATTAACGAAAAAGGATTGCATTTTATTATTATTTACTCAGCATTTTTGTAAAATGAAACCGTGGCTTTATTTTGAAGAAATGTTATTTCTTCCCGAAATCATGGAACCAGCACCACTTTCTGGCAGTCTTGGCGACGATGATAACAGAAATGTACGTGGCTATGAAGAACCACAATCGGAAGCTAATGATTTCGTAGAAGCTGAAGATATTGGCACTGTGGAAACGTAAAGTCAGATAGTTTGGGTTACAAAAGTCAAAGCGAAATCATAATATATCAGATGGAACATCATGAAAGTATGTCACAGAAGCTGAATAAAGGAAGTCGCAAAAGGAAGATCGATTCTTCGAAATAGAGAGCGAAAAGTAAAACATTATTAAAAATAAACAGGAATTAAA
The DNA here is from genome assembly GCA_949129095.1 of Volucella bombylans. NCBI lineage: Eukaryota > Metazoa > Arthropoda > Insecta > Diptera > Syrphidae > Volucella > Volucella bombylans. The sequence goes on along the minus strand of OX422140.1, from coordinate 108,341,701 downwards.
GTTAGGTGACGACTACAATTTCTTGGTCAGTTTCCTTCCCATCATCAAAAACATGACCGAAATGCAAAAGTTTATACGAGTTTTTCTCTCGAAAGTAAGCAACATTGCTTAGTACTCCTGAAGTTCATCATAATTTCTCAAACGTACAAAATGATTATGGTTCAAATTCCAATGGTTTCATTTCATTTTCTCTATTGTGGGCTCTATACTTGCCAAAATATAGTGAAATATATCGTGAGTCGTCCTATAATGTTCAAAAAAACTTGCTCACCTTTGATCAACGAATTGTTTGGATTGTGAAATTCTCCGCATTCCAGTCTTTTCTTAAAAATAAGATTACTTTTCTAACAAAAATTTCTCTTCACAAAGCGACAATGACATTATAAAACTTTTCTAAATCACAACACTTCAAAACACGACTACTTAGCAGTACTTCCTGCAGATAAATGTTTCGTTCCCACTACATACGACTATTTGGATAAATAAATTCGCTTAGTTCGCTTGTACCGGAACTGCAGCCTAATATGATAAAAATTGAAAAAGTAAAACTCATTCAGTCGAATGTGTGAGTTACTGTACTCGTACATCGATTGCTTTCAGCTCAGAAAAGTGTTTTGTTACGGTTGCGGTGCTCAAAATATTTAAATACCCCAATATCCCAAGCGCTATCTCCAGGTAAACTGAAAGGTGGATGCGTTCATCAACACATGGCCCCATCTACAAAATTACATGGAAGTAGAAACATCTTATTAATCAGCTGGTTCAAATCAAAAATCGCTCGGCATTGTTTTCAAACTTTTACACCAAAGCGTTTGCGTGTGTAATCAAACTGGCTCAAATATAATTCAATCATACGAGTATGCGTGCGGAATTAAGAGAGTGGCTCAGCTTAGAATGAGAAAAAACTAGCTGTTGCAAGGGGTAAAGCATTAACCCATTTATGCCCGAGTTAATTTATTTTCAATATTTTATTTAAATTCATTCAATTTATGTGGAAAAACACTTAACTTAACCTCTTGTGACGATTAGATGTTGTCCATTGACTCTTTCTTCTGGATCATGCGTTTTGGGTCTTCCACTTCGCACAGGTGAGTAAACGTATATTTTCAAAAGACCAATTGCCAGCTGCCTCCTGAACTCCAGTTGGTCTAAGCCTTTTCATAATGTTTGTTTAAGGACCACGTATTAATTCTTTATTTTCTCATCGATTTGTTTCGTTTTGCTTTTGTTTCCCTTTTGCTTTTTAAATATTTTTTTCTCATCATCATCATATTATCATTTTAAATAAATTGTATATTAAAAGTTTAACGAAGTGGAAAATGAAAACTGTGAAATATTGTTTTAATTTTATTTTTGTTTGTTTTAAAATGCAGTACATAGGTATAATTTTTAATGTTTTTCTTGTTCTCTTAGTTCTATTTTTATTTAACAATTTACTTTTTTCTTTTTACTTAATTCGTGATCTAATTGCATTATAAATAAACCATCATTATCATTGTAATCATAATTAGCGCGACTCTTTCGGTAACAAATAATATTTATTTTTCTTTTCTTTTATTTTCTTTTTTTTTTTTGTTATTTTTTCTGATATACAAAAAGAAGGAAATGTTTTCTCTTTATTGTTTATACGTATAAAAATTAACAGAAACGATTTGTGTTGTTATTATTATTATATTTTATTTTTCAATTTTCTTTATTATTTTTATTTATAAGAATCACTTGTAAACATTTGTTTTACTTTTATTTTTGTTTTTTTTTTTGAAAACAGAAAATAAAATAAGAAAACGAAAAACAATCATAATCATACATATACTCGTATGTCTCATAGAATTGAATGTCTGGCTTTCATTTTGTTTTAAGATTTATAACAGTTATATGGATTTTTGTTTATGTATATGTTCATTTTTTTTTTTTTGTAATCCGATGTTTTTAACACAGTAGCATATTATAGAAGTTTTCTTGGTAATTTTTGTTTTGTATTTTTATTTTTACATAAGTGTTAATCCGTTCGTCTGAGACAATTTTTTTTTGTTGTTTTTTTGTTCTCTTTTTTTATAATAATTTGGTTGTATCATTATTTGGGTTCCGTTCAGGGCTTTATTTATTCAGCACAAGTTGATCCTTGAAACTGTGACCGATTAGGGTTTTTGAATCATTAAATTCTATAATGTTTTCTTTCTTCTTTTACTTTAAGAGTGAAGTTTTGTTTAATTTATTAATTTATTTTTGTTTTGAAATTAATTATTAAATTTATTATATATATATTTTTTTTTAAATTATTTATTTATTTTTTTTTTTTTCTAACTCCTAGTGTTATATAATTCTTAATTTAGCTTTATTTGACTTGTTCAACGAAGAATCCTATACCCAGCAGATGAATAGAACAAACTTCAGAGAAAAGAGTTTGAAGGATACTTTCTGCTATCATGGTTGTGTTCCCACTCTGTGGTACCGGGCGGTTTTGAAGTTTAGAGAACCCTTGAGATACCATCCAATTTAGAAATTTCACGCAAGATATTATCCAGTACATGAATTGGCAATTGGACTGAACCTGGAACAGCTGGCACACCAGTCGTAAAGTCATTCGTTATAAAAGGCCGTAAAACAACAGATCTACAGCACGATGGTATTCGGTTGGCTGGATCTCTATCGATATGGAGCGGAATCAAAACAACAGGCATCTGTGAGATTTTTCTATATAATCCAGCTTGTTGTATAATCTCAGTGGCAATCGCATCAGCTTGACTTAATTGCTTTAGTACATAACGATTTATATTCGTATGTGTTATATCTATTGGTTGATATTTAACTTGTCCACCGAAGATATAGCAAACTATATTGATATTATGTAATATACGTGGGATTAGTTTGGCCAAAAACATTATATCGTTCCAATTTGGATCGGTGTCACTAGAAAGGCCTAATACGTAGCTATAACTTCTTTTGTCACCCTGCACTCCAACTGATCGGATTGGCAATACGGTCGCTTGTATTTGGGAATTTGATGAAATTCGTAAGAGCTCTCTTTGTTCATCTTCTGACGTTGAACCAGTAACCCGATTTATTAAAGCATGATTTTTGTCTAATTTATTTTTGTAGTCTACTATCACTCGTGCTATAACCTGTGTTTCGGAGAAATCCTTTTCAATATACGGCTCGTCAGCACATAGAATTCTTATGGCCAATCCAGGACCTGGGAATGGATGTCTTTCGACCATATGTGCTGGTAATCCTAAATTATAACCCAATGTTCTCACTTCATCCTTATGAAAATCACTAAGTGGTTCAACTACTCGACCAGCACTTTTTAGTTCTCTTATCAAATCGGTATCGTTATGATGTGTCTTAATTGTGTCAGCATTCATGCTAACAAAATTGGATGTTGATTCAATAAGGTCAGGCCGTAGTGTGCCTTGTGCCAATAGCACTTCTTCCGGTTTTAATTTCATTTCGCTAACAATATCATTCGTCACTTTAACGAATACATCGCCAATGATTTTACGTTTTTCTTCTGGATTAAATGTTTGGCAAAGCATTGGGGTTTCCACAATGTATAATTGGCCTGGTCGCTTAACAGATGTAGTCCCTTTTAAAAATTGAAATTGTTCCCTTCTCACTATCAGGTCGATGCCGACTTCTCTAAGTGATTTTTCTACTTTTTCACTTTCGTCCTTTCGCATAAATCCGTTTTCTATATGTACGGCGATAATTTGACTGGGGTCTAAAGCGTGTGTCAATAAAGCTGCACAAACGGTTGAATCTACACCCCCACTAACAAGTAACAACACTTTGTTGGTTCCAACTTTTTCCTTAATATACTTAATACACTCTTCCTTTCGGTTGCCGATTGTAAAATTCGGTGTTAGTCCACAAATGTCGTAGAGGAAGTTAGAGAGCATTTGTTTGCCATTAGTTGTTAAGTCAACCTCGGGATGAAACTCCACTCCGTATATTCGCATTGCTTCATTGTATATGGCAATTATGATACGACTTGTCGAATAGCCACCAACCTTTAGCTTGTCCCCCAATCGATCGATACTGTCACCGTGCGTTAGAAGAACAGACTGTGTTCGGCTAAGGCGGTTAAAAAGTGGACACGATGTTTCGATTTCAATATTCTGTTGACCATCTTCTCGAACATCTTTTTTGTGCACTGTTCCACCTAATTCTTTATTCAATAACTGCATACCATAGCAAATGCCTAAGATGGGAATTTTTGCTTTAAATATATCCGGATCATATCGTGGTGCATCATCGCAATAAACCGAATTTGGTCCACCTGATATAATAATACCCCGATAGCCATTAGCTTTTAGCTGCAAAACGGGTGTGTCAAGTGGCAGAATATCAAATTCTATTTGTAATTCACGAACTTTTCTATCGATAACTTTCCCATATTGAGATCCAGCATCTAAAATTGCTACTTTATCGTGATGAAGACCGTTTTCCGTTGATGTCAAACATTTATTTGAAGCAGAATTCATTTCTTTTTCGTTGCAGCACTTTTGCGAGATATGCTCTGGAAAAATGTTTTTTTTTTTTCGATTTCTTCTCTTAATTCCTGTCGGTTTGCACGTTTTTCGAAATTACAATCGTTTGTTTGGGATGAATGCTTTGCATTTACGATGGGGCGGTTGAGTAGATTTTATTTTAAATACAAAATGGAGAATAATAACTCGCGAAAATTAATTAGAAAAAAAAATGTTTGTGTTTTCTTTTTCTCATTCGCGGCGGAAGAAAAATATTACACACCGACACCGCTATATGACATATTCGACAAAAGTGATTCGGTCGACGGTCAGGTTTCGGAGTTCGAAGTGGAAATCGGAATTAACAATGGCTAGATCAAACATCCACATAACAAATGGAGGTGTACCATTTTTTTCCTTGAAATCCAATTCGGTAGCACGAAATGTGCTCATCTAGCACTTCTACACCACCCATATGAGAGTTGTACTCATGATTGACGTTTGCTTGAGGGATATCTATCCTCCTTTTCTCAGAAAATGAAAACCTTTTGACACTCTTAATTAGATAAGTACCGTAGACATTGGACACCAGAGTAACTACATTTTAGACTTTCCAGCTTGTTACAATTTGGCCAGTTTCTTTATCATAGTACGTGGTAAAGTAATCCCTATCTTTCTTTAAAAATTTCTTTCTATCTTCCAATTTTATATTTTTCAACCGGTTCTCACGCAAAGTGCGTGTTCCACCGAATACCATTAGCGAAAGTTTGTATATAAGATCTGGGCTTGAAAAACAGAAAAAGGGGAACTCGTTGGCTATCGTTTTGCTAAAGTCCAGAACCACTGATTCCCCTAATCCTAAAAGAGGATCTCTATCCTGTCTCTTTCCTTGATAAATATTAAACTGAAGACAGTATCCGAACTTCAAAGCCGCTACCCAAGCTTTATATCCGAATCTTACGGGCTTATTCCGAAGAAACTGCTTGCAACTATGTTTTCCGAAGTATGGAATCATCTATTCGTCAATAGATATATTGCTTTCCATCGGACAGTATTGCAAAAATGTTGTATTTAGGTGATTAAGAAAAGGTCGAATCTATTGGAAGATAATGTGCTAGTGAACATGAGTTTGTAAAAACTAATACTACCTTGAATTGCGCTTACCTTACACATTCTGTCTTCTGTCTTCTTATTTCTTCTCATCAACTAAAGCGTTTCTTATAAGTGAATATGCTTTCGTTTTTTCGACAATTACGAGTACATTAATAATTTCTTCGTCCATAAAAAGTTCAAAGAAATCATAGCATAGCTCTCCGAATATAAGGTAAGAGGCGTAGGATAACTTATATCTGAAAACCATAGTTTTTAAGGAAAGGTTTACCTCTGTACCACGTTTCCACTTTTGGGGAATTCTAAACCTCACTTGTGTAGGAGCTTCCGATGTGATTAGAAGAGCTGTCTCTATGAAATATCATTTCTCCACTGGACATAAGTTGCCTACTTCCCAGTCGATTTGCATCTTCATTCTCCTCATCTCCCGACTCTTCATCTGTTAAGTTTCCATCTTCTGGGGGAGTTATAAAAATTGTATCTGGAACATCATCGTCTTGAGTTAAGTTTTCTAGAAACTCCAAAATTTCTCCAACAGTTAGAGCAGCGACCAGGTAAGGAAACGAGAGAATCTCAAAACAATCCACTTCCACCAATTTGGAAGAAGACTGCAATTTTTACAGATAAAAAAAAAAACGAAAATTAAGAAGATTGAAACATTCAGTAAAACCAGCAGGGTATTCAAAATTCTCAAAAAGAAAATATGAGCCAGACTACAATTGGATGGCGACTACGAGTACACTGAGTCGAAAGCAGAAACGCCCTGTCGCTTTCTTTGGACTCACTTCCTAGGCTCCTATCAACGAAATTTAAAATGAGCTGAAAAACACGGCACTCCATAGCTAATATCTGTTGTTAGTTGTGGCCATAGATGAGGCCATCAAATATGCTGTTGGTTGCTTTGATGGCTTTAAATTGCCTGACATCGGTGGCATATATCCAGTTATGCTACAGAAAGGTAGTAAAACCTACTTTGAAACCCTTCTTTAATGGTATGAAATCCTGACCGACGCGACGCTGTCATATTTGGTATCCCCAAACTCGTGGACGAAGACTTGCAGAACATCTTTAGTACGCTTTGCAATACAATCAACTACGAACAGCCAGCTCTAAAAAACATTTCTTGCACTGCCCATCGGAATAATAGAGACGAGCCTAAAGTCATACTTCAATTCAGCAATGTAGGAGAGAGAAGCGCTATGCTTACGAGTAAAGCCATTTCCAATTTTCGCAAAAAATCAAAACCCTCATCTCATTAAGAGACGTTGGATTTGACTCAAATAGACGTGTGTGTGGTAACGAAAGCTTTTCACAAAAAAACCGACTTCTTCAGCATGCAGTGCGTATGAAAAAGAAAATAAGAATTGTTCTGAGTTTACACACATCTTGGGTTTGTGTTCGTCAATCAAGCGAGAACGTAAGAAGTATAGCAGTAGATGATCTCAATGTCTCAAGGAGATGTCAACAGAGAGAATAATATATCGCTCATTTGCTGCAATATCGTCACAACTAAAAAACCTTAATTTTTCAGGAAATGAATTTTAAATTTTCTAGGGATGGCATTTTTGTGTAACGCACTCAAAAAAAGGAATAATAACCTTATGAGGTATTAATATGTTGACAATTAAAGTAAATATTTTTTTCAGATTCAATGATTTCTCCTACAATTGTTATAGTCTTAAGAAGAAGTGTACTTTGGATTACGTCGTTATTGGTATAAAATTCTGACTTTTTCTGTAAATTAACTAGGTTGTGACGTTATTTAAAATAAACAGAATGAAAAAGCCACTTACTTTTTTTCAAATTTTGTATTGTGTCAGTAGCCTTACTTTCTTCTGACTAAGAAAATAAATATTTTGTTTACATACTTTTATTAATAAGTAAAAAACTAAAAAATGTAAATGACTAATGAAAAACAAATTAAATACATTGTCAGCTTAATGGAACGAAGAATGAACTGTAGTACTTTGGAATGTGATTGTTGTGCACCAAATCCAAGAGATCTTTATTCTTGTTTTCCGCAATTTTTGGCTTTGAAGAAAAAGCTGGTTTCAAAACAACTGAGCTGCTGCTTTTTTTTTCTTAATGGCTATTTCCTTAAATTCACTCTTCTCATAGATATTTTGACGAAAAGCGAGGTTGGTGATTCCTTTTCTACTCTTAACAATTTGACTTCGGAAATTTTAACCTGGGACATATTCAGAGGGCCGATTTCAGTTGCCAATCGCTTAATATCAAAAAAGTCTTCGTAGCTTAGTTCAACTATTTTGACCTTAGCCAAGTTTCCTATTTTCTTTTTTTGTTTACTTTCCTTTTCATATTTTTATCGTTTTCGTAATTTTTATTTTAGTTTCCATACAAATGTTTATGTTTTTGATATTGTTTATAATAAATATTTTTTTTTTGTTTAAATGGAAATAGATTCGCATTGCGATGGGAATGGATGGGAATTTATTTCGAATGATTAGGCTATTACGTTCGCAGAAAAAAGGTTGCAAATCTTGCCATCTTAACACTCAAAGTCTTAGTCCGAAGTTAGATGAATTTCGGTAGTTATTTATTAACTCGAAGGTTGACGTTGTCTGCATATCTGAGACTTGGTTTTCCCCTAAATTTCCTAAACAGGTATATGATGACTATAAACTTGAGGACTATAAACTTTTTCGTGGTAATAGGATTGATCGAGAAGGTCGGGGTGTGACTATTTATTTACGTAATGGTAGGTTATGAAGAAATTTGGAAATCATCCGTTAGTTTTGCGTGCTATTATTTGTTCCTGAAGATAATGTACTGCCTAGAAAGTCTACTGCTTGGAGTAATTTTTAGGCCTAATAAATGCATACATAGATTTGTCAGCAGTTTTGAGCATTTCGAAAAGAATCTCCTTCAATGCGCCAAACATAGTCGTTTCTATATAAATTGCAATTTGCTAAAAACTTCTACCTCTGCCCCACTTCTAAATAATCTCAGGAATTTTGAACCTTCAACCCGTTAATGTGTTAACGGCAACTCAAAAAAAATGAAATTCCTGCTTCTCTAGAAGTTTTTTTTATCAACGACGCCGAAAAAGCTTTATATTATAGTCAGCTTACAGTGCCGCGGTTTTCGAAACATGATTTGATATTTCTAACCTACGATATCGAAATTGATTCTGTGCAATCATTAGATCATTGTAAATTAGCGAGATTTTCATAATATTCAATGCGACAATCTAAGGCGTATAATCAATCAAGACAATCTTAACATATAAATACATATGTCGTACGTTATTCTAAGCATTCTCTTTACATACATATTAAACGTTAATTTAAGTATTTTCGTTGCATGCATGATATTTGGATAGAGATTGTAAGACTAACCACAAAAGAAAAAGGACGCGTTTCATTTTTTCTCCAAATCAGTTTACATTTATGCCTTCTGTAAACCGGCAGGTAGCGTTCATGTAGGAAAATTTTAAAAATCTTTTTGACCGCCGTGTTCCGCTTAAATATAAAATCGTCAAAAACAGTTATCCGCCTTGGTTTAAGAGGTATATTCTTGATTTAATTCACAAGCGTAATATTGCCTACAGTCGTTGGAAGCGATATCAATTGGATATACACTACGAAAATTATCGTTCTCTACGTAACTTAATAGTACTGCGTATAAATATAGAATCACGACTCTTTTATGAGAATTCGTTAGATCCCATTAATAATTCCAGAAAAGATCTTTAGAAGCAGCATACGTAGACTTGAAAATTGGAAACAACGGTTGGAGGCACCCACTGACGTATAGTAGACTGCGACTTTCTTAATTCTAAGTTCGTATCCGCCTCACACTCGTTAGAAAAAGGCGCGAATAATGGTCTTACTGTCTCCTTATATTTTTTAAGAACTTAACACTCAAGTGGATATGAATACATTTATAATGCCTTAGCATGTGTTAAGTTTTTTGGGAAATATAATAGAGAGAGAAAGAAAGATGGCATCCAGCATTTAATGGGGAGACTAAATTCTTAGTGGAAGTTGGCTTGATGTCGATTTCTAGTCAGCTACTCATCTTATAAATGAGGAAACCCACGTTTCCAATTCAATCCTAACCTTGTGTGAGTTTCCGAGAAATTGTTAATACACTCCCGTAACCCAAGACGTAGAACAGTGCTTTCTCTGAATTCCGACCTATTTTGATATCTTGACTTTCTTGTCAAAAGTATTTGAGAAGCCCATTTTAAAGTAGATGTAGGCATACTTAACTTGTAACAGCTTTTTAAGCTCCGTCCAGTCTGACTTTCGTATCAAAGCTGCAAAACAGCGCTTTTATTACTTGTTGTAAACCATATTCGCAAAGCTGTACACAATAAGTGTGCTACTTTTTTAGCATTACCAGACTTTGCAAAAGAGTTCCACACTGTTAAATATTTGGTACTCATAAACAAACTGAAGAATAATTTCGGATTTTCTTTTTTCCTAATTAAACGTCTACATTCCTATTTAGTAGGTCGTCAGCAATGTGTGTCTGTGAGAAATCACATGTCTCCTTTTCATCCAGTTCCATCCTGGGGCCCTTGTTATTTTCGCTGTATGTTAATGAGCTTTATCGGTTTGTCAAATCCTGCAGCATTGAGATTTTCGCTGATGATGTCCATTTATTCTTCAATTCTAAGTTAGAATGTATAAGAAATTCCATTGGTCAGATTAATAAAGATCTTCTTATCATTCAACAGTAGGCGCTAAAGCAGAATTTTTTTACAATTTAATTTTATTGAGACATAACAAAATTTCGATCATTTAGGTTTTGTATTCACAAAGTATATAAATGTGGTCGACTTTAGTAAGTATGTCTGGCTATTTGAAACTGAACAAAATGTATCTTTTACATTTACATGAGCAATCAGAATGTACAATTCTACACTTAATTTCGATATTTATTAGTATATGCTTGCTCCCGACATATATTCTCAGCGCTGCTCTTTTTGGCATAACTATACAAAATAAAACATAAAACAACTTAAACTAAAAAAAGCAAATACTGAGTTTTACAGTTTTCAATCTCATTAATGATCTATAAAGTTAGTTTACAAACGAAAGAGATTGGATACTGTTCAATATCAGAGACCGGAGTCCATGAAACATTGAGTGGTTGGTTAACCTTCTAAATTACATGGACATGCTTTCTCGTAAAAGGGAACGACTAAACCTCCATTTGCATCAGGTCTTAATTGCTGTAACGATGTGGAATGTAAGAGATTAAACGGCGAAAGATAGTAATGATCGTTCACGCAGCTGTCAATATTGGAGTCTAACAAGGTTCTCACAAGTGGGTTGGGATGCTCTTTTATTCGATACAATTTCTTGAGTAAAAGTTCTGCTTGATAAATCATAAGGGGGGTCATTCTCGTTGTCTCGTAGAGCGTTTGATTAGAGAACCGGTTTCGGTTCTATCCGGTTTTATAAATTTACCACAGCAAAAGCGTAATATTTTTCTTTCAAAGCACTCGATTTCCTTGGCACCTGTAGGTGAAATTGTAAACCAAGATGCAAAACCGTAGGTCAGAATTGGCTTAATGAGCGTTTTATATATCAATATCTTCGTATTTTGCGAGAGTTGTTTTGAATTTAGTAGAGGTTTTAGAACACCTGTTACCGTTTTTGCTTTGGCTAAAGCTCTCCGACCATGTTTGTTAAACGAAAGTCTATTTTGAAAATGAATACCTAGATATTTAGTTTCAACTCGTAGTGGAATGGGACTTCCATAAATTTGAAGTTCTAACAGTTTACTTTCCTTTACTGCAAGATAGTGACCTTTTCCACTAGCATTTCTAAAACATGTTAAACCGCTTTTATGGGTATTTATCTTTAGTCCCCAATTCTCTAGATAATTTTGTAAGATATTTATTTTATCCTTAATCTTTTTAAGGGCATCGATTGGTCTTATTCCACTTGCCAATATTGTGGTGTCGTCGGCGTAGAGAATAGCGCCAGGATCTTCTATGATAGGGTGTTTAAAAGGAAAGTCGTTGAGGAATATATTAAAAAGAATTGGCCCAAGGACAGATCCTTGTGGTACACCTGAACGCATATTAAAATATTCCGATTGCTCAGTGCCGACATAAGTGGTTCTGTTTTGAAGGAAACTATAAATTAATCGTGTTGTCCACGTCGAGCACCCTAGCCTAATGATTTTGAATAACAGTCCCTTCTGCCAAATCGAGTCAAAAGCTCTTTCAAAGTCAAGGTCCAAACTCACTGTGCATTTTTTGTTCCTTAGGTTTTGAACAATTCTGTCCTGCAAGGTAATGGATGCATGTTCGGTTGAGTGACCTTTTTTAAAACTGAATTGGTTGTTTGGGATTACATTTGATGCATCGCAAAACCTATTTAATCCGTCCGCCAGTACTCTTTCGAAAAGTTTTCCCACGTTTGATAGCAATGAAATGGGCCGAAAATCTTAGACTTCTTTAGCGGATTTTTTTGCTATTGGTAAAAGCTTGGCCACTTTCCAGGTATCTGGAAAGTAACCATTATTTATACAGTGGTTAAACAAAAGCGAGAGAAAATGGTCGAGCGAATAAGGACATTTTCGCAGGATAAAGTTAGAAATGTTATCTAAACCTTCAGATTTTTTATTGTTTAAAGCAAGCCTAAACTGATTAACTTCATTTGGGGTGGTAAATATTGGTGAATTGGAATTACGAGCATCATTTTCGGTGGAAAATGATGTATACGAACGGTTCAGGTGAGTTTTGGCAGAACTGGCTTATTGTTGATGATATTTCACCTTCCAAATTTGGATCAAGCGTAGGCCTATTTTCAATATATATTTCTGAATAGAATTCTTTGAACGCATTTAACTTAGCTTGTGTATCTGCTAACTGTTGACCGTTATGAAAAAGTATGTCTCTAGAGATATTTGTTCCAAAGTACTTCCTTCCTGTAATCCTATCAATTTCTTTAAAAGCTTGCGGGGATGGACGAATTTTCGTAAGCCTTGACTTGAAGCAATTATTTAAATCAATCCTTATTCGTTCTTTAATTATCTTACTAAGACACTGGATTTTGGAATAAAGTTCATGGTATTCTTGATTGATTCTATTCAGATGGCGATGTAATATTCTCTTCAGTTGTCTAAGGCAGGTGTTTCTAAGTTTAATTAATTTTTTTATGAGATCGGAGATGTTATTGTATCTTAGCTTTTTAGTGTTATGGACTTCGGAGTTTGCCACTATACAGAGGTTTATTTGCTCATTCATTTGGGTAATTATTGCATCTATTTCAAGATTCGATACATTTCTGTTGGTTGGGATATAGAGCTGTGAAAGACGGTTATGAAGACTTGATCTAAAGATTCGGTGTTTTTGAAGCTTATGTGATATGAGGGTGGTAACATGAGCGGGAAAAAGTTTATGAGTTGGAACTCCAATTCTATTCCAAAATGATCCGAAATTGTAGGAAATGTTGTACAAATAGCCAGATTTGCATTTCTTGCTGAATTCAGAGTAGCAGAGATAAGAAAAAAGTCAAGAACTAAAGAAGATCTTGGAAATGTGGGACTGTTGGGAGATACCAAATCCAAATCCATGAATGGTGCGCTATAAAACCAGTTGTAAAAAAGGTTTCCATTTCTATTCAAAGTGCTGTCCCCCCATGATGTGTGTCGTGAGTTGAAGTCTCCCCCGATAATCACTGCTTCATATGTATTAATTAAATTATAAAGCCTTTCGAGCTCATTTTTTAAAAGTTGAATAGCATTAGAAGGAATATATATACTTCCTAAAACTAGACGATAAGGTAAGTTGGCAGCGTCTTGTGAGGTTAAGGATACCAGGCAGACTGAAAACAAATTACTTTGGAAAGGAATCGGGTCATATTTATACCGTTGATCCAATATAATGGCTGTACCCGTACCAGAGTTTCCCGGTATGAAGTTATAGCCTTCGAATTGTGGATTATGTCTGCTGTTTAATCTAGTTTCAGAAAGGAAACATATTTGAGGCTTTTTATTTCTTAGAATATCAGACACTGCCAGCCTTCTTTCATGAGAGATTATTGAATTGATATTCATCGATATTATTTTAAGTTTATTTACTTCTATCATTGTTAAACTATTATTGAGGCAAAAAATTCAAGGTAAGCAAACATTTTTTCCTCCTTGGTTTGTAGTTGTTGGTATGCAGGCCAAAATTGCCTAATCTTTATTAATAACTCTTTGAATGAAATATTAAATAGATTTTGCGCTTCGTTAAGAAATTTATTGAGGTCACTCGTAAAACAGTTTGAGTTATTTGTAGCGGCGGCTGTTGTTTTGCCTATAAAGGGTATACTGGTTGTAGATACAATTTTTTGATTGTTGTAAACATCCTTAACTGCCGATTTTGCTCTTTCTGCGTAAGATACACCAGGGTTAACAAGACTATTAATTTGATCTTGTATTTCTTTTTGTTTTATGTAAGAAAATGTTTTTGCTCTTTGAGTTAAAGACTGTTTTTTTTTCTTTGTATTTAGTGTACGAAGGGCAACCACTGTAGCTGGCTGCATGACCAGTGGAATTGCAGTTAATGCATTTTGGTTGAGGTACAGGCTGGTTTCCCTCCTTAAGAGATTTAGCTAAATTGATGCATATGGTAGAATCATGAGATTCACCACAGAGAACGCATCGACTGTTATATGCACAGCATTCACCGGAATGCCCAAAACGCTGACAACGATAGCATCTAATAACCGTTCGGTTATGTTTTTTTTCCCAGTAGATACGTTGATAGAGCAAATATCTAATATTTATAAGATTTTTAATAGACTCCCCTATCTCCAGTTGTACCAAAAATATATTCAACTTCATATTAAGTTCCTTTGTTTTAAAAGTAGTAAATGGAACTATTTTACTTATTTTGACATTAGGAACCACTGCCTGCAACGCTTGTTTAATGGTTTCGCAGGGTGTGTCAGCATCAAGACCTTTCAACAGAATAGAAGGCTTTTTCGTTTCCTTTGGAGAGAAAGAGTACGCGCCTATACCCGTACCGCGTAGTCGATCGATTATCATTTTATGTACACTAGCATTGCTGACATAGACTCTGGTTTTCTGATAGCCCATGTTTACAAACTTATGTGCTAAATCATTTACTTTACATTCTTTTGATGCCAGAACTATAACCTCACTAATAAGGTCACAGCTCGCACCAAATATATAAATAGGAGGACAGTAAGAAATTTTGTTAACATTTGATGGCCTACTGCTATAATTATTTTTATTGGATCCACTCTGATTAGGAGCACTTCTTGAGTTTGTCTTCCATTCTCGTGTTACTGCAAAACCGGTTTCCATCGACCCGCTCTCTGCTAGAGGTGAAAAGGGGTTGTTGGTTAAGTTAGCATGCTTAGCTGAGCGAATTGATGTATCATCTGCGAAATTTCTCTTCCTTTTCTTAATATTGGATTGAAAATGACTAGCTGATCGCTTCAAGTTGCTAATGACTGTTGTCGAATTATTTGGACTGTCAGCACTATCTATGATATTATTTTGATGAAGATTCTCATAATCCATACCTGATGACTCGTTGTACTCGCTGGCACAATTCGCCTTTGTGTTACCAGAAATGTTGATTGACGTCATGGCTTTATTGGTCAACAAATCATTTTTTTTACTGTCTCGCTGATTGATTTTTGAGTCACGTGTATTAGCTTGGACTACATTCGAACACTTGCTAATGTTTGATGTGAGCATATACTCTTCAAAAGAACTAGGCACTACACTAGGTTTTTCGAAATTATTTTCGATTATAAAGAGTTACTGTCTCGAAAAAATTTGTCGCACGAACTTATTATTCCTTCGTTGCCTCGAAACACGTCCGCCTTCGACGATGAGTCACACGCACTCTGCCACGCTAAAGCAGAATTTATCACTGAATCAGAACAAGTCCAAAACTTTATGCATCTACGAACATAAGTTAGATACATTTAGCTTCCCACCAATCAAATTGGGCTAGTCAGTTGTTGATTATGCTAATTCTGCTAGAAATCTAGGTCTAATCTTTAATGAGACATTAAGTTGAACTGACCATACAGCTGCAACGATCGATAAGCAATACAGTGCTCATGTTGAACTCAAAGTTATGTACCTTTCAAAAGTCAAGACACTTTTATTCCCTATCTTGATATACGACAGTGAGGTCTTCTTCACTGTAGACTCCACTATAAATTGGAAATTAAATGTCGCTTATAACAATCTTGTAAGATATATTTTCAATAAAAGATATTTCGAACATATATCTACTTACTCGAGACAAATTACGGGTCTGACTTTGGATAACACCATCAAATACCGGTCATTAATCCAGCTACATCATAGTACACTGTCTCGCCAGCCTGACTACTTGTATAATATACTGACTTTCACAAGCCCGCAAAGAACCGCAGTTCTTATTCAACCTCGATTTAATTGCATACAATCGGATCGGAGTGCTCCTTTTTTGTCCATCCCACTCATTTATGGAACTCACTATTTGTAACACTTTTAAAAAGCATTTAATTAAACACTTGGCCAGCGATATATAAAATTAAATACTCGATAAATAATAATAAAATGAAGATAGGAATGAACTTGTGAGACAATGTATCGAAAATGAGATCCTTATTAAATTAACTTATCTAATTGCATATCCCTAACTCCAATGTATTATACTATTGTACTTGTCAGTAAATGTAGAGAGAGGTTACCTCTCATGAATTTCTTTAAGCCTTCACAACCAATGAGATTGTTAACTTAATGTGAAATTATTGTTATATGCAAATATTATACATATAAAAATATAACAAAAATCGGAAAAGATGATTATACAGTTAGAGCTTCAGACCGATCACTTTGACCTCCTTCATATTGAATGGAATGGTAGGGCTCAAAGCAGCTATGCGAATAAATCCTTTCAAGATGCAACCTATCTATCCACCCCGAAGATCATGCGTAAATCTGATTCTGCTGGGCAGAATTGAAGGTTCACTCGATAAGATGGAATACGCGCTAGGCATTTCCATCGACATTGAGAGTGGAACTTGCAACTGTCGTTGTGTCACTAGTTTTGTGGATAAGGGCAGTGCTGGCGAATAGGACTGACATACTGACTGTGGCCAGTATGTGATGGCGGTAGTAAGTAGAGGTCACCCGCAAGGCGGCGTCAGGTCTCCACTGCCATAATATGCACTGGTTGCATAAGTGCTTAACGGTCGAAACCTAAAGCGGCTCTAGATGCGATCGACAATTGATGAACTAGAAATCGGCTTTTCTGTCAATCCTCTCAAAACTGATGTTGTTCCCTTTACGAGAAATAGGAACCTGACTGGTCTAACTCATCTACTTTTTAAAAACATCATCGAAGTCTTTGAGTGCCATTTTGAATAACAAACTGCTCTGAACTAAATATGTCATGCCGAAAGCCTATAAGGCGCTGTCATAAAGAAATGGTCTGTCACCGAGAATGGTCTTTTGGATCTACACGGCTTTGATAAGGACAATCATATTCTATGCGTCGGTTGTCTGGTAGAACAAACTCTCACGGAAATGCGTCACTGCTGATTTTCCAGATTCCAATGAACGGACCATCTCAGCTGCATGGCGACTTCCCTAGCACGCCTGGCTCATCTCTAGACGCATTTATAAATATTCCTCCCTGTCTTTGGTATAACAGGAACTGGAGCATTGATAAACTTGCACCCGACTGTGTTCTGACTCTGGTCATAAGGACATGCCGTCTGATGCAATGACACCAGAACTACTGGGAATGTAGTCGCGTCTTTACGGATGGTTCCGAAACCGATCTTTCTAGAGGACGACAGTGTTAAATTTTACTCCTCATTAGAAAAACCGTCTTGCAGATATAATCGTATATAATCTTAAAATATACTGCTACGAGCTATATTGTGAACAATATTGTGAATATTTGCATCTGTAGCGCAGCGTCAGTGTTCTTAGGGTTTTACTGAATTATATACAGTCCAAGGCTCCATTTTACAATGGGTTGTAACTATTTACAACCGTAAATAGAATCGCCGATTAATTTCTTGGGCTAGGCTCAGAGAGGAGTTTTTCAGGACACATCTACAATTAGAGCCTCCATTGACAATTGGGTTTCGTGTGGTCATAAATGCAGATGGAATGGCTGTCCAGAATGCCGGCAGACCATAAGAATGCTTTCCCATGTCTTTAACAGTTGAACGACTTTCTTGATGTCTCTCAATTGAAAAAAATTTAGACTGCTTACTGTGCCAGGCAAAAGTGATACATCATTTTGGAACGCTTACTTTTAGAGCGATGGCGCCACCGTAGCAAGTGGTGGGTGCTGGTACTGCAGTCACGTTTTTTCACAGTTAAGGGACACACCTAGTGTGACAGCCTAAAAAAAAAGGCGATTTTTCGGAATTAAAAAAAAAAACTACTGTATCAATTGTTTTAAAATTTTAAGCGTATATTTATACATATTTTAAGAATACACAGTAAAATTTTTGCAGAAAAAAATTTAATATTTTTCCAGATACACGCGATCTCCGACGGCGCTAAAAAAAAGGGTTCCACTGCTGCAGTGATTCCGGCCTTCTCCGTGGATGAAATATAAAAAAAAATTCTGGTTAAACTAGAAGATATTGTCCGTACAATGACCTACGATCGAAAAAAAAATCAAAAATTGACAAAATGGCGGCGTTTTTAAAAAAAAAGTTGAATTTTACCCAAAATTTTGGTCGTTTTTGGACTGCCAATGATCAGATCAAAAAACTGGTAGGTCATTGTATGGAGAACTATATACAAAATATGCAGAAATTTGATAGTGATCGGATCATTTGTCTTCGAGTTATCACTGCAGCAAATTTGAAAAATGCTGTTTCGAGAAAAACGCGTTTAAAGATAAAATTATCGTTTTCACTGTTATAAATGGATTAAAATCATACTTACAGCTAATCTGCTATTCCAGGCCCATATATATGCATATATATGTCTGTATACCTGAAAGTCTACAATAGAAACTGGAATCGTATTATAACGGTTGCAACCATTAGGAAGAGATGGTAGACTCCGAACAATAATTCCCGTATGCTAATACAACTATTAACTGCCGAGCAGTTACTCTTCAAATGGCTGTAACTCCAAAACTATTTGAGATATCGATTTAAAATTTTAGTATGTTATTTTTAAAGGTATAACTTATCGAAGTATAAAAAAATCGATTTTTTTAAATTTCACACTAGGTGTGCCCCTTAAGGGAACATTCAATGACCACAATGGGTGTTCTTTATCTGAGTAATCTGCTGTTAGGACAGCAAAAAAGAAAAAACTCATCTCCATGGGAATATTATACCGGTCTTCAAAAAAATAAGCGTCCTAAACTGTGTCATTCGTAGGTCGCACAATTGATTTTAAATACAATATACTGTCGGCCTTATTGTATGAACGTCAGGAGGTCTTCTTAAGCAGCCAGATTGGTCATTACCATGTAAGTGTTCGACTAGGAAAGTGTATTGATTATTAGAAATTTAAACTCCCTCAGATTGACACACTAACTATTAGTTTTTATTGGTTTGTATATGAAAACCTTTTCAAAATGTTATCCTCTTGCTATCTACATGGATATGCATAAAGGATTCCCGTCCCTTCATCAACGCCATAAATTGTTGCCTAGAAAATCTGTGTTTTTTTTGTGGAGGGAATATGAAGGGAAAAAATCAATGTAATGCACGGACGCAACAAGTCCATGAATGAAACCGTCTCCTGCTGAAGCCAACTGATTGGATCTTGGCCTGGCCACAGTTTGCACTACATGCAATGTCACTGCTTTCATTCATTGCTACTTGTTCCAATAATCATCGGATTTTAATTAAAATCCAGAAAAAAAGTGATTTACCGCATACAGATGCAAACACAAAAGTTAGACTTTTTAATGATTTTTCTTTCATAGGCTTCATTGATGTAATGTGAAGTCTAGCAGATCCCAAAGACTCTCTTGAAAGCTTCAGTAGATTGTTGTTCTTTTATCATGGAAGAATGTCATGTAGGCATGTACGAACTGTTTGTGTGTTAACAGGATTTTTGAAGGAATCATCAACAATCACATTTTTATATAATCGGACTGGTGCCATAAAAGAGTTACAAAAGTTTCAAAACTTAGTTCAGGAAACAGTCGTTACAGTTCCTTACAGTTACAGTCTTACATTCTTGCTAGGTTCCTATCCGTATCTATTTCTTGGACTGCTAATGAAATGAAGTTTTCAAAATTATATTTTTCCATCCAAAGTTTGGAGTGAATTTTGTAAGTTTTCGCATTTTTTTATGATATGATGGGCTACGTTGCAGATGACTGTTCAAATTCAAATTCAAATTCAGTACATTCTGCTAAAATGGAAGAAACTTTTATCTGTGTTCACTTTTTTCTTGTTTTGAATGATGAAGAGAAAAGTCAGTAATTTCATTTTTCAAGCGAAAAAAAAGTTACTCATACGTTTTGCCGTTTACAATGCAGTTGCAGTTTGCGAACACAATACTCCGTCTTTACTTGCATATTGAATGGTTGTTAGATTATAGTGGGCAGAAAGTTAGGATTTTTTAGCCAATTTTATTTATTGTTGCGTTCCACATACACATATAATTCAACTGTTTTATTATGTAATACAGTTTCTTTTTGAATGTGCTGCCACCCACCAACCGTCGCTATAGCATTTATATAGCACACCATTCACCACCACTCTGTAGATTTGAAAACTGGGAAAACTGTTTTGGCTTGCATGGCCAGCTACTCATCTACTTGATCCTTTTAATGAAGATTAAAACGTTGTCCTCTGAAAGTTCCACCAGTATGATCCAATGTTGACCTTATTAACGTTGAACCCTTAGAAATAAGTCACCTGTGGGGCGCAAAAAAAAGTTACTTCTTTATTGCTTGACTACTTTCTACAGAATAAATTTCATAAGCAATTGACATAGCCTGTGCTTTCAAAAGGTAGAGAGATATCTTTCCTATGGAAGCAAGTACCAGAAAGAAGGATATATACGAATGTTATAATTTATAATCAACATATTAAAAAAAAATTGAGACATTTGCATAGCAAAAGAATATTCTTTGATAATGAGTTGTGTTCCAAGTTTCCAGAGCTGTGAGCGTTGAGTGTTGCCAATTCAGCATTGTGAAAATAGCTTGCTCTGTAGTGTTGAAATCACAAAAGATTTCGAGCAGAATTTGAAATGATAGGAAGAGAGATGCCAGTTTTGAATTCTATCCAGCAAGTGCAGAAATGTCTTAGGGTCTTAGAAGCATTGTGCTATAATCTTGGATGAATAAATGCTTTATATGAGGCTCAGCGAGGCCATTGATCGGGAAACTGCTGAATATCCAATTACTTAGATAATATAATAATAGTAGCTTATTCTTTGTTTTACCTCCCAACCGGGCTACCCCCTAACTGGATGAGTAAATCATTACTTGTACAAGTTCATGTAGGGGAAAGGGAATAACCCAACCAGCACACCGAACAAGACAAGTAAATGCAAAGGTGTTGACCCAGATTTTTTTTTTTATATTAAAAGAACTTAACACTCAAGTGGGTACTACTACACTTAAAATGTCTAAGCACGTGTTAAGTTTTTAGGAAAATGGGACAGAGAGAGGAAGAAACATTTTTGGGATCAATGGTTGTTACGCTCCATGGGCGGCATCCAACATTTAAGGGGGAGACTAAATCATTAGTGTAATTGGATTTGTTGTTGTATTTTAGGCAACCCCTCACCTTATGTTATTTTAGTTGCACGAAAAAAGAATGTCATTTGAGCTTGGCTGGTCATGACCACCCACAATGATCAGCAAACATGAATGATCCAATTGCATATCGCCCCCACGACGAGTGCAAAAGATGCTGACACATCTAACCAGTAATAGACAACATCAGCATTAGTAGTGAGTAAAAATAATAATTAAGCTAAATAAATGTCAACGTAAGAAATAAGTGGAGCTAAGCCAATGTGTAAATAACCTAAAAATTACCAATAAATGTAGTCTTACAAGACAACCATTGGCAGTCAGCCATTTCTTTAGTCAATTAGCGCAGACTCGGATTTTTCAGCACCCAAATGAACTTTGAAACTAGTAACTATTCCAAGGATT
Organism: Volucella bombylans; assembly: GCA_949129095.1. Taxonomy (NCBI): domain Eukaryota; kingdom Metazoa; phylum Arthropoda; class Insecta; order Diptera; family Syrphidae; genus Volucella; species Volucella bombylans. Next base: position 108,320,008 of record OX422140.1, on the reverse strand, counting down.
ATTTCGTGTGACTCTACGATTTGGAACCACAACATTAGTCGTTGTGCCCCTAGAGGATTGCGCAATCTATACCGCCACCAAATAGACCGATTAGCTAATTTCAAAACACTACGTAAGAAATCATCAGGATGGCCGAACCTTCAGTAAAAACGGTTAACAGATTGAATTTAGCGCCATCTACTGCCTACAGGTAAACTTAAAAGAAAATCCAAAGGATAGGTACAATTTCCTGTACTTCGAGACTCGTTTGGACAAATTGAAGAACTCCTGGAGCAGCTGCAAAGAATTATTGTACATCCAAGATCATAATCAAATGTTTATTGAAGATTTCTTAGGCGAACACATTAAGCCATTGCCTAGTACGGGGCTCAGCTACCACCGCCGACACAGATCGTTCAGATACTTCAAACATTAGCAGGTCAAGAAGTCCTGCATTTCAAACGAGTGAAACCACCTAAATTTGAAGGAGGTTACCTGAAATGGACCACCTTCTTTGAAATCTTCAAGACCTTGGTACATGAAAATAATCAGATACTTGATGTACAAACAATTCAGTACTTACATTCAAGCACCTCAACCTAACGTTATGCAAATAAGAATCATCTAATAACTACAAATAACTTTTAGACACCACTAACGAGATACTTATTGGAATCACAGACCTTGGTGCAGATAAGACGTCCTGGGATCCATTGGTTGCATATTTTGCCTCGCTCAAACTAGACCTTGAATCTCAAAAAGAATGGGAACTTTCATGGGGCATTCTGGAATTGTCAGCCCGGAAGCATTTCTTCGAGTTTTTATCGAAAAGGTTCAGGTCCATGGAATTCATCTCCAACGAAAGCTCACAGCACAAGCTTGGTCACTCAACTAGAACTTAAATGCTAATTGTGCAAAGGCAACCACGTAAGAAGCAATCGTTACTACGATGGAGAATGCATCCAGTCGTCATTACAACCGACATCGAAAAAATGCATCAGCAGGTGACAGTGGAAAATGAGGATAAAGATTTTCAGCGTATTCATGGTGCCCCAATAAAGCTAATTTTATTCAAAGGTATCGGCTTAAGACATTGACGTTTGGAATAGCAAACGCTCGCTTTCAAGCTATCGGTACACTAAGACAACTTGTGATGGATGAGAGCAAGGCCGTTGCGCAGGAAATCGACTCATCGATGATTTCTATATAGATGATCTGCTGACAGGAGTAAATACGATAAGAGACTTCGAACACTCACAACTTTTGGAACTGCAACCATATCGAAGTTCTGAAAGACATTGGAAATACTAGAGCTCTAATGGATTCTTCGAGAACATAAATTCGTCTTTCGCTCGACTAATTTTGGAAACGGAGAGCAAAGGGTTGACAAAGCGGAGTACCGCTTCGTTCGTGACGAGAGTCTTCGATCCACTGGGATTTGTGCAGCCTATTTTAATTCACATTGAATATTTCTGCAGCGGCCTGTGGCTAGAGAAACTTGACTGGGACATGGAAGTTCCAATTGAGATAAAAGGTGAGTGGATCGACTATGCAAAGGAAAAATAAGGATATCCAATAAATTGCCGCGATGTTTAGGGATAAACTCAAAAGATATCTATGAGTTACATGGACTTTGCGATGCATCGCAATTCGCTATAGCTGCAGTGGTGTGCCTGGTCGTATGGATGCTAGGACGAACACCAACTTCCAAGGTACTAAGCTCAAAATCAAAGGTAGCGCCCATACCGGCTCAGGCCATTCCTCCTCGATTAGAAATGACAAGCGCTGCTCAGTTAGTTAAACTCAAAGATCAGATATTGAACTAACCATATTTTGGTTGGATACATTAAACCAACGCAACAGTCGTCTTTTTCTGGCTAAATAAATTAAAAGAGCAACGCCAATCAGGGGCACCACTCACGATAATCCTGCGGATTAAGCAACTAGAGAACTTTCCCCACAAGCACTCAACGAGTAAAACTTATGGTGAAACTGCCCTATTGCATCATTTCCAGAAATGCCCAAACCTATCACGCACTACGATCACAGAGTTAGAAAGAAAAGACACGTCTCTCCTTACCATAACCACCGACGTGTCTATACTCAACCGATTCACAAACTATAGAAAACTAGTACGAGTGATAGCTTATTGTCTACGAATGTTGTCAAAATATAACTTCCACAAAAGAAACACTACACAATTTCTAGCTACGGAAGAGTTTCAACGATCAAAAATCATCTCTACACCTACTAGATAGGATTAAAACCCGTGCGATAAAACTCATAGGTGATAATATCACTGAAACAATGGACACCCTCGAACACCGACGTAATCTTTTTATCGCTATTTCTAACACCAGTGCTTCATAGAAATCGCCAGTAGCATTCAGCCCCTTGAAACTTTTAACCGTAATAGCATACCCTCAAGCCTACTTTCGGACGTACCTAAAATATCGTGATTCGTTATAAACGTCAAACATTTAAAACCAGCATTCACCGGTACCTCTCTTTCTATCCTCCCTGATTTTCCTTCCCCCGCGCTGTGTGCAAACACTTTAAGGGCACATAAATCCCGTGAGCGCGCGCAAATTATATAAAAAAAAATTGCATCAAAATGTCACAAGAAAGGTCTTTTCCCCTAAAAATATGGTCACTCTTAGCCGGAAAACCAGTAGAGAAAAAATTAAGAATTTTCCAATTCAGCCCATATTTGGACTCTGACGAAGCTCTTATACGAGTATTTGGTAGAAGTGAGTATTATTACACTTAAAATGCCTGAGCACGTGTTAAGTTTTTAGGAAAATGGGACAGTAGTTATTTCGCTCCATGGGTGACATCCAACATTTACTGGGGAGACTAAATTATTAGTGTAATTGGACTTGTTGTTGTATTATAGGCAACCATTCGTCTTACGTGAATTAAGTTGCATGAAAAAAAGAATGTCTTTCGGACAAGGCTGGGATTCGAACACCGTACCTTCCAATTTGGAAGATAATACACTACCACTATAGCTTATAGTAAGCAACGAGTTCTTATTAGTAAAACTACGAAATCATACGTAGCCGTCATCATTCACTTGGCTACCAAAGCAATGCATCTAGAGCTAGTGAGCGATCTAATCTCAGCAGCCTGCATTGCAGCGATTAAACGATTTGTCTCTCGTGGAGGCAAATGCAAGGCAATCTATAGCGATTGTGGCACCCAGTATAACTTACGAAACTCAAGCCTGGATAACGGACGTCAAAATCACTTGAGACACCACATACCCGGCAGTAGGCCGCATTTTGGAGGACTCTGGGAGGCGGGAGTAAAATCGGTGTAAAGACATTTGGTAAACACTATTGGAGAAAGTCTCTTAAATATTGAAGAAATGTACACTGTGCTATCGCAGATCGAAGCTTATCACTTATACCAGGACATTTCCTTGTTGGAAATTCCATGTTCGCAGTACCTGATAGGATGTCAGATAACTTGACACTTGTCTAAAGATGGAAATTTACACAGAAACTCGCAGAAGAATTTTGGAACAGATGGAAGAATATTTAACGAGAAGAGGAAGAAAAGCCAAAGTGGTTGGAAACAAAAAGAAATGTACAATCTGGGCAGTGCTTCTCGATAATCAAGAAAATACATCGCAAATGAAGTGGACACCAGTACGCATTTTGGCCGTACACCCAGGAGAAGACCGGCTGGTTCTAGTTGCGACCATTAAGCTGAACGGAAATATCACGAAACGACCCATAGTAAAGGTATGCCTCCGGACCAGAAAAGAAGCTGATAACGAATTGACAAATAAAACCTCCCCCCCCAAAAAAAAATCAAATGCAGCCGCATGCTATATCTACAACAGTCTCAGTTGCGCTCTCCGTCGGCTTGTTAAAAATAATGCCCTCGATCTGAAAATATTTACAGAAACGTCGAGAATCGATCCAACAGGAGCAAAGTGGTATGAGCCCAAAATAATGAGCAGGTCAAGAGCAACAAGCCAACTTTTTGAGGAACCAATAAGTGTACGCTGAATGTACAGCCGAAGAACTAGCGGAGATCTTCAGCTGCTATAAAACAGACATAATCCTCATCTAAGAATAGCGGTAGGATGAACCGGATAAAAGAGGATGGAGGAATGCGATTTATGTGGTACTATGGAGCATTTTGCAGACAGCCGACGTGACAAGGACAGTAGTTGCAGCATTAATTCGGATTCGCCGTAAAAGTAAGATTATCTCTCTCTGTCCCATTTTCTTAAAAACTTAACACGTGCTCAGGCATTTTAAGTGTATTAATACCCACTTAAGTGTTAAGTTCTTAAAAAAAAAAAAAAAAAAAAAAAAAAGTCTTTACCTTCAGGCATGTAAGCGGACGCCTTACAACGATTCGTATAAAGGCATAATTCGCCAAGATAAGCCGCATAAACGCCCTCGTCCCGAAAGAGGACAAGCTCGTCCAAAGACTGCTTCTACGAAATCTACGGCACATTAGAGTGATCATACCCGAAGAATGAATTTCGAAAGTTTTAATAAAAAACAAAACGAATATGCCAAAACTGTAAAGCCTAATCAGAAATATCCAAGAATGGAGAACGAACCTTCATAGCAGAACTACTGTCGGTGCTGAATATCTTCAAAAATTATTTCTGCAGACTATTATGAATGATTTCTGGCAACTCTTAGTTGTTGCCACGAATCAGAAATAATCCGGCCAACTGGAGTCTTTACTTTACAATTATGAAACCATTTAATAACTACGCGCTTAACACTACATATACTTAGCGGCCCCTTTCTGACAAAACCTCGCTTGTTGCCACTCATCCTGCTACTCGAATTCAGCTTTCTTCTGCCGTTCTCCCTTTTTCTCGTGGATCTGTGGTTTGTACATCCTAGCAATACCTAATTATATCCCCTAAGGCCTAAATATTGGAATTTACGAAGAGAAATGTTTTCTGCGTGTAGCAACCGTTTGCAATCTTCCTCATTTGAACTAATTAAAACAAAACAAAATAAAAAAAGGGAAATCCGGTAGCAGAATAACTAGGAAGTTGGGATGAAAGCAAAAATGATATAAGCCATCCTCTGGATCGCCGCCCCAATTAAAGCTAAGTATGATATATGTACAATGTCTTGTATAAATTTTTAACCGCGGTTCCCTAACTACTTCGGTGGATCTACGTTCAGATTTGGGGAATAGTAAATTACCAATATCGTATCATTTCTTACAATAATTCCCTTATTCAACTACGAATATTGGCCTACCTACTTCCCGGGCATGTCTGCTTTTGCATTTTGTTATCATTTTCTGTTTTTTATTCAAGTGTTTTAAGATGATGTTGTGCTTTTATATTTATATGTTTATTCGTTGGAGACTGTCATATTTCTCGTCCGTCCGCTTACAAGCCGCAGCTGCTCCATCGGTGCTCTACCAGTGCAGTGCTAACTTAAAACGGCGTCGTCATCCCTTTACCCATCGAACCTGATTTTTACAGTTATTACGCGGCTTCGGTGGGGTATGTTTTGTCATGTTGGCCATCAGCCTACACACCCCTGTTGATACTCTGTTGGTCCTTCGTTAGGGTGTACATGTAAAAAAGATCGTCGCCTCATCACTCATCGATCGATTTACTCTCTGTTAGCTCCGTGGCTAGCTGCATCCGAATCAATTGTGGGATGTGATGCTCATGTTGCATCCACATCGGTTAGTGGATGTGGGGTTCAACAAGCTTTTATGTCGCATAGCTTTTGTTGAAACGCAAGTTCCAGGGATTCTCGTCAAACACTCGTCAGCATCATGTTGGGGTGTATGACTTAAAAAGATCTTCCGAATCCACTCGTCGTCGACTTTCGGACATCCTGCCTGATTGTTTGTTTGCTCGTTGCGAGTCTCCCGTCTACCCAACGGGCTCCGACGACGGTGTTTTTGGTGGACTTCCTACCGCATCTTGAGCCCCTGCTTCATTGCGAATCTACCTACCATCCTTATAGCTTCACCAACCGAACCTCCTCATTCTCCTCAGAGGAAAAAACCACCCGTATAAGCTACATATGTGGAATGTTTTCCGAGGTCTGGAGTTGGTGGACCACTGGCTGATTGGACCATGTCTGTTCTCCACTTTCCCCAGAGTTGAGTATTCCCAAACAAAAAAAGAAATTATTGACCAAAAGGACGATACACACGAACTATAGAAAGCCATGTCCAGGTTTTACATCCATGTCACGCTCCTTTAACCGACAAGGTAGGTTATAATAAAACTGAGACCTTCAATATTAGAATTGGACTTCAACAACGCAATGCATTGTTATAGGATTTTTCAACACCGTTCTTGAAAAAATTGCGCGAAACTCACAAGTCAACTCCAGAGACACCATTTTTCAAAAGTCTGTAAGTTATTTGTTATATCTAGAAGACATTGACACAATAAGAAAAACGCAGCGAACTCTCAATGGAGCATTTGCGACTATCAAAGCAGAAGCGCTAAGGATGAGTTAGGCGTTCAATGAAGAAAAACCTAAGTAAAATAACTACTGTCAACAAACACCTAGGACAATCTAGGAATCCATTGCTGAAATATTTGTTGACAACGTCTTCAATGGATCGGTTACGTAAATAACATTATCTGTAGGATACGAGTATATGGCATTACTAGGGGACCAAGCCTAATAAAGTAAAGATGAAACTATTCAACGCTTCGTTTAGCCCATCATTCTGTACGTGTGAAGTCATTGGAAGTTTGGATTCATCGTGCTCAAAAAAGTTAACTTAAAAACCGTGCGAGATACATATTTAATCATTGATAGTATGACCACATATCTGCTTTCGCCAATCAAATCGTTGAATGTTGAAATATAGAACTGTTCCCTCATTACAAAAGATTGTTTGCTCTAAAACATCGATTTACTTGTTTGCCAAAGTAAAGATCGTTCGCACTTAAAGAACCTTAAAAATAATATTTCCCAGACACAAATTCCTGGTGAGCAGTAGTCAATTGTTCAAACATGCAGTTCTCTCTGGAACAATCTTCCTTCGAATATCAAAAGGATAAACAAAGAAAACCACTTTAAGAAAGAACTTTCCAAATATTATGCAAGCCACAATTAGCCATGTGATGGCCTATTTAAGTATTTTTTTTAACCATTACTTCTATTATTTACATCTGTTATTTCTTATTTTCTATTTTCTATTTTCTATTCTTATTTTCTATCATTTTGTTGTAAAATGTTGATTTAAATTTTCTATACCTTATACCTTTTCAATACAAAAAGTTGTTATAACTTAAATATTTACAGAGGTTCTATTGTAATTTATTTAATTTATACCGTAGTTTGTTAAACCTCGGCTTCTAGTTCATAGAGTGTCTTAAGTGATGCGTTCAGTTCCACTTTTTCTTCAATTTCTTTCTTGATGCCTTCCCAATTAATATTTTTCAAAGTTATGCTATTATCAGAAGAAAGGTTAAAGCTTTCATCAACTTTTATGAGATTGTTAATGAAGAATCTGGTATTTTTATGGTATCAGCCGCCCAGTATGTTGGCTTGCCCGTCGAATGGAAGTGGCAATTGCGTTCCATAACAGCTTCATAGACCATTCTACCTTTCTGTGAGATGCTTCTTGAGCTCCGGAAGGTGTGTTTTTTATAAAAATCACAGCTAATAATAAAACTAGATGCAGGTGATTTAAATATATTTTTGAAGACACTATTTTCGAGCGCGGATCTTAGTTAGCTGAAATGGTAAGGAAATTATGTCTATTTCTTACACGTACCGTGATTCCTCGCACAGATTTGAGTTCTATTTCAAAGTCTTCAGTAGGTTCTTTAATGTACAAGAAGGATCCGCCTCTCGCATTTTCAGATGGATGATAAGCGTGATAGTCCCTAAAGCCTCTTAGTTTTGCACACAATCCGCTTTTCATATGGATTTCAGAGATTAAGCAAACGTCATTCTAATTCGTCAAGTTTTTGAAAAAATCTGTTAGCACTCCAAGTACGCATTTTGAACACGCGTTTCATATCGTTTCATATTCTTGTTCTCGATTTAATTCGCTTATTGTGGCAGTTATTTTCGATCTTAGCTAACTTCTCGAAAATAAAGTTATTTATTTTGCTTTGCTCCTCAAATTTCTCAAGTAGAATAGAGAAAACAAAAATGATGAAAACGGACGAAAATGAGCTTGAGCGAGTTCAACTGGCAGATATGTACAAATGGTCTTATCGCGAGTAAGGTAGTGCTAAGAAGTGAATCGTCGGAGGTTCAGAAAACTCGTCTAAAAGTTCATCGTCCAGTCAGGGTCAGCTGTTGTGTACGGAAAGACAACTGAGGTAACCTAACTCCAAAATACAAATTGCGAATCATGTGTGCGAACTAGATAAAGCTTTGCATATATAACAGATATCCGGTTTGTTAATATGTATTTATTTTTAAAAAAGATAAGAATACAAGAAATAATGGAAAAAAAAGATAAAGGGTAGGATATTGCGGAGAACCTGAGAAACACGTCCGTCTTCAACGACTTCTAGGCCCAATGAGCACCATGGCTTCATGTTGTCACTTGCAAAGACGCCTGTATAATGCTTTCGGGATTTTGGAACATCTGGCAAATCTTCGACGATATATCTATCATTGTTGAGCACTTTTGTCACAACGTAAGGTCCCTTGAATCGTGGATCTAATTTATGCGACATCCCGGTTGGTGATGACACATAATCAATAACGACCAGATCACCCTCAGAGTATATTTTCGGCTTCTGATGTTGTGCGTCAAACCTCTGCTTCCATTTCTGCTTCTCCACATCGACAGCTTCCCCAGATTCATCTTGAATTGCCTGAATAATACGATTTATTGTCACATTACGTGGATTATAGTTAAAGACCAATTGATTCGTGCTGAACTTTGTTATTGCGTTCATTTGTGAGTTTAGATTCCATTGCAGGGAATGCAACGCTTCGTCCCAATCCTTATCGTTTTGACCCGAAAATTTGAGAGACTCCAGCACTGTTTTGTTTACTCGTTCGGCTTGTCCGTTGGCTCTTGGACATCTCACCGCTGTTTTCACATGATGCAAAGTTCTCGAATTCTTTCGAGGTAAATGCAGTGCCCCGGTCAGTGGTGATTTTCAGTGGACAGCCATACACCTTCATTAAATCGACTAAGACGTTGACAACTGCTTTAGTTTTGGTGTTACGAAGAGCTTTCAGTACGGTGTATTTACTGAAAGCGCAGACAATTACAAGAATATAGCTGTTGCCCCGCTTGCTTCTTTGGAAAAGACCCAAGTGATCCATGTGCAGACTTCGGAAAGGAATAGGCAACAGCTCGCCAATGTATAGTTGTCCCTCTGGCTTACCGCTAAAATTGCCACCTGATTGCTTTTGGTATCACCAGTCTAGTTTGTCTGTCTACTTTACGAAGCAGCCGTCCTGTATGTAATTTATAGTCCTTTCTCAGCTGGTCAGCATTCAGCAATCCTTCTCCTCTCAAATTTTTGACTATTTCTTGCAGGTTTCCATCTTGCATTTGCATCACCAGTATCCAATCGTCATTCTGGATGGAAATTCTGAATACTTTTTTGGCAACCGTGTCAAGTGGTTCTGGTGGAAGAACAAGAACTCGGCTCATGCTATCGACGTGCATCATCTTGGTACCAGACCTGTGAACACATTGGAAGTCAAATTCTTGAAGCTTTAGCCACCATCTGGCTATCCGCGGTGGAAGAGGGGTGATCGCCTTTGTAGTAGCTATCGCGTTGCAATCTGTAATGACATTGAAATTATTACCAAGAAGATACATTCGAAACCTTTGCAATGATTCCACGATGACAAGCACTTCCAATTCGTAACTAGAATATCGTCCCTCGACTTCGCTGCATTGTCGACTATATTAGGACACTGGCTTTAAGCCTTCTTCATACTGGAACAGAACACTTGAAAGTCCTACGGAGCTGGCATCCGTATGCACTTCATGTGGACGGTTGGCATTATACAGCGTTAGAATCGATTGAGTTGTGATCGCTCTCTTCAATTCATGGTATGCCTCTTCTTGCCGTGGTCCCCATTCAAATGTAGCTTGCTTTTTCAGGAGCTCTGTTAAAGGAGTTGCGATTAGAGCATACTTCCTGACAAATTTTCTAAAAAATCCTGTAATTCCCAGGAATTGTCTCACTCCCGTTGCTGTTATTGGCGTCGGAAAGTCTTCGATACATTTTGTCTTCTCGGACCCCGGTCGCATACCTCGATTGTCGATGACATGGCCTAAAAACTTTACGGACGTTGCTAGGAAGACGCACTTTGACGGACGTAGAGTTAATCCTGCTCGCTCAACTGCCTCGAAGAACTCCCGCAATGCACTAATGCTTTCCTCTGGTGACTTCGTCGCTATAATGACCTCGTCGACATGATTTATGATGCGATGACGATTCTGTAGACCTTTTATAATGTTGACAATCATTTCTTGAAATACCATCGGTGCAGTCACTAGCCCAAACGGCATTGCGTTGTGCTCGTACAATCCCTCATGCGTCAAGAACGCGGTGAATTTCCTTGATTCTTCTTCTAAAGGGATCTGGTAATATCCCGAAGTCATATCAAGAGTTGAGAAGTGGGTGTTTCCAGCAAGACGAGACAGTTGTTCCTCAACCATAGGCATCAAATATTGTTTTTTAACGGTCACAACATTAAGCGCTATGTAGTCCACACACATCCTGCTTTCCCCATTTGATTTTTTTACTAGGAGTACCGAAGCTGCATGAGGCGATGAGCTCGGACTTATGACGCCGTTCTCTTGTAGATTCTGCAGTATCTCAGAAAGTTCAGCACGCTGTGAGAAAGGAACTTCGTAACGTTTCCCAATTATCGGATTTTCGGTCTTGACCTTGATGTTCATTTTCGTAGTGCTACATCTTCCCAGGCCAGACAAAATCTCTGAAAAACTGCTTTTGATCCTCAATATGCAGTTCATTTCCTATCGTAAATGAATGGTCCTCAGTTGCATGAAGTAGTAGCACCCCAGATTCGACCACTATAGAATGAACATCCTTACAGAGCACGTCAGCATGTGTCTTGATGTACATACATGTATCCCACTTCTGAGTTTTAACAGATAGCCGTTTTGTTAATATGTATTTATTTTTGAAAAAGATAAGAATACAAGAAATAATGGAAAAAAAAGATAAAGGGTAGGATATTGCGGAGAACCTGAGAATCACGTCCGTCCTCAACGACCACCTAAACGAGACTCCCAGACACATACAAGGAAGTGAGTTTTCATAAGGATTTCAGATAATTTCGCAGAAGACTCCGTTCAAATTCCTTCATAACATTTGATATATGAGTAGACAGAACGTTCCTTGAATAGAATCTGGTTTAATCATGAAGAGTATTTTATTCCCACGTTAGAAATTTTGCCTTAACCCTTTCGATCCGAAGAGCCTATGAAGTAAAAATTGTTGTTATAGTTAAAACGGTTTCTCTATTTACATTTGAAATCGTATATGTGCTAGTGGTGGGAGTGGCCGGGACATATTTGTCCCCACCGTACTTTTGGGTGGGAGATATGGTCCCAGTTAGTAATTTATGCACACAAATTTGAAAAATAAAAAATCTTACTTTGAAACAGAAAACATACTTTATTTGTGCAAATCAACAAATTAAGAGTAAGTATAAGAAACAAAATGGACTAAACAAAGGAACTTTATAAAATTCATTGGCATCAGGGAAAATAAAATGCTGAAAAAAAGTTGTTTTATTTGTGGTAAGCTGCAAAACAATCCATGCTAAGGGGAATCTGACAATCTTCACAGACTGTTATTGTCCGTTTCTCCCTCTTATGCATCTTGCAACCTGCACCCCGCCACAGCGTTTGTATTTGCATTGGTAAGGGCCCTGAACTTATTTTTCTTTTTTTCCAGATAGGCCGCTGAGGCGAATGGTTGCACCCTTCTTTCCTTCCGCAATCAAATCTTCAGCCAAAAACACCATGAAATCAATAAGTGATCATTTCTAGATAAGATATGTTAACTTTCTGACCACAATGTTGGATGGCAATTGAACACAACGATAACTTTTTTAGTATCATGCCATTTGGCAAACATAAGGCCCGTGTTGATTTCTCTGAAAACGCATTCTCCTTTCCTAAGCTTCTCGTTGACTACTAAAATTTTCCTACGATTAGACATAGCAGTTCCTAGCGCGGCATAGTCTAAGGTTTCAAGAGGATGGGCACTGGTAAAAAAACGATCGAAGCATAAAGTGACATCAGGTTCTCGTATTATAGCAACTAATTGGTGGACAACGCTCTCACCAAAAGTTCCTTCAACAACATCTTCCTCTCTACCGAAGTACACGTTGAAATCGTAGGTGTAGTCCGTAAATGAACCACATCTGGGCCTCATTTTTATACCACGTTTGGTTGGCTTCACTGGCATGTATTGCTCTAACGTCCTCGAACTTTGTCATACTTTCGTCAACGCTTTGAAACGCGCTTTCCTTCCTAGTCCCCAAAAATCTAAATTTCAAACATTCGGGAGGTGCAAAGTACATTTGTGATGAGACTGATCTCGCATAATAGCTGACTTGATAACATCATTTCCATAGAATGGTGTGTCGACCAATAATTTCTAAAAGCTGGCAGTTGCTTATAATACATAATCATCATACAACCAACAACAATCTTCCTCTCGCCATTGTTGGTGAGCTTTGTATTTTTGTGCGCTTTTTTCGTTTTGAGCAAAATTTCAATACGCTCGTTGGTACATTGGGTAATATTATATATATGAATAGCTTTTAAGGGAAAATTTTCTTGAAAATTCCTACCGAATTATCCGTGCTCTCAAAAATCAGACCTGCGCTAGGAAGTCGATAGCTATTTACAGTTTTTCTTGGTACGAAGTCATCGTTAGGTCTAGACCAAATTGTAGCAACATTTTCAGACCAATTAACGGGAATTATGATTGTTGCAGCTCCGTTTCTGCATCGCTTTCGTCTGAATTCTCTTCGTCCTGTTCATTCAGTGTCTTCGTTGTTACCTGCATCACTCTCATCTGTGCTACTCTTATTAGATTGTATCTCGTAATCTCTAGGCTCATAAGTATCATGTCACTCGAAAATTCTTCATACTAATCAGAATACTGAAACATGTTAGCAGTTTTGACCTGGTATAGTGGTTTCGACATATTTGGTTTGCAATTTAATAATTCTAAAATCAATATACAAAGTTCCTAGAAACTATGCCCGCAGAAACCCGAAAGGGACACATATAGCTCAAACAAGAATAGTTACTGACGGGACACATATGTCCCGATAACATAAATATTCAAATTTTATCCAAACTACAGCAAAAAACAGGAACTTACCATTTTCAGAATATAACAAGAACAATTATACAATTAATAAAATCACTGTATTTTCTTTTCACTTGTAGCTTAGAATTAAATACTTTAACTATTTTTAACCACCGACTAAGAAACCCACGTGTGATTGTTAGTTTTACATCGACATATCTGTACATGTTTACCGCTCAAACTGAAAGAATCACAAAACCGTTAGGAATAGTATAAACAACGAATTGGGACATATTTATTCCATTTACTTAGTTTATTTTTGAATTTAGGTCTTCATGAACATATACCGTTCGGACCAAAAGTGTTAAATATTGCTCTTTGTAGATTTTTATGTTCAGAATTCATAAAGAATGAATCAGAATGAAACCTCTATCATTAGTGTTTGATTATTCTAGCCATTGCATTGAGTTCTTCCACTGAATCGAATCTAGAAGCAGGATTTATGTAGTTGGTTTTGGGAAGCTTGACATAATTTATCCCAGTCGATACTAATCCCGATGCAATCAAAGTCCTCACATTTCAGGTGCATACCAAAATATCCTTACAGTGGTTACATTTGTATTGGTTACCTGCAGTTGTCTTCATTTTGAAGGTTTCGTTTTAAAATGGGCTTGAAGTGCGTAAGTACAACTCTAAGTGTTCAACTGAAAGAGATTTGAGGTGATAATATACTTATGCAGGTGGAGGAGGTAATAAAGTAACTTTGCCAAATGCGTCCGGCTGTTGTGGAAGATTCCAACATATTTCCTCGCTTACTGCATGTTGTCATACAATCGAATCTTTTTATTGGAACAATAGAAAAATGTATTGATTTTGAACAGAAGAAGAGCAAAACATAGTGAGTCATCAGCCGTCGTCTAGGACAAAGCGCCACTCTTGACTATAACAACTTCGAAGTACGTCGACAGTATATATTGTACATACGTACACACTGGGCATCAATTCTGCAAAGCACACATAGATTCGACAACAATCGAGAAAATTCAACGTTGTGGCGAAATAAAGCCCTGCCTCAAAGTACTCTACCAATCATTATTTTTGCAATTCCTCTTGCACGACGTTTCCTTCTGAGCAAAAAGTATACCCATACTCATGTATTCGTATGTCCGGATCTTGTACCAATGAGTCGTAGATTAGTAGTCTTAGCAATCTACGAGTTTGCTCTCTTCGTTTTAAGAATCAACTATTGGCATGTCCCACTTTAGCCCACAAATTTAGGGATTTGCTGATAGAACTATATTTTCAATTTGTAAACTCTCTGGAGGAGCCTCTCATGGCAACAACCTGAAGCTTTATAAATCGAACGAACAATAGCTCCATAAATCACTGACAATAAATCATTAATTAACGATTCCGTAGCAGTAAACCATTCATACAAACAAGGGTCATAGTACTGGCAACTGCCACTGAACACAATCGCTCTGACTCCATCCAAAATTCACACCGCTCTTGGAATAGTTCACTTGAGATAATTCACTTCCGCCACCCCGCATGTAGCATGCATTTTATCAGACCAAAGGGATGAACTGTTCTTAACCAATAGTTGTTATTCACCCCCTAAAATACGAAGTAAACTACGACTCCAGTGCAGTGGTGTGCCAAGGGTTTTGCGGCTAAAGAGATTTTGTTGTTAACACAATTTCACTGGTATCCTGACGGTTGGTTGGTTGGTTGGTCTGACGTATATACTCGCATTCATGTGTTGTCACTTGCATTACCTGTAACAAATGAATACCGTGAACCTCGCCACGATGGCCACCGACTTTGTACCAAGCCCAACGTGCAGCTTCAATATGCTCCATGGAACACATGATTATTTTTGAGATCCAAAGACGGGCGCAAACAATTGGACAAATCCACGCGGAATCCAACGAGGCGACATTTACGTTGGCAGGGCAATTTGTGGCCCCGATTGACCGCACTCTGAACTTACTCGTAGTTGCCAGGACAACGTGTATCCAGTTATCTGTCAGGGCGAATAATTTTCTCTCTTGTTATGTTTGCGGGTTTTTGTGACGAAATGAGGTACATATAGATGGACAGTTAAATTGGTTTTTGGTGACACTGGAAATGGAAAGTTTTCTGTTCATCCTTTTTTGTGTTTTTAATTTATTTTACACTCTCGAACGTGTGGGGATTTATTATGCTTTCAACTAAATGAAACTCCGACCACGGTTGTTTTATAATACGTTGCTTGGTGGTATAAAGAATTTGGAAATTGAAGCGGGATTGCACACGTGCTATTCAAGTGAGATCTCGAATAAAAAATGTATTAAGTTTTTGATCGACCTCAAATACGGGGACATATTCTATTTTCAGAATTTTAGGTAAATGGGGTGGAAATGTTGGAAAGGCAAAATAATATGATTGTGAGCGAAAAATCACAGAGTTTTTAGCCAGCTGAAAGTGTGTTCGGTTCACTAGGATGAATCTAGGTGCAAAAGGTCCTTAAGACTTCTCAAAGATACAACTTTTTAAAAGGATATGCGGAAATACTTCAGCTTAAAGAACTAAAACTCTCCGTCACAAGGAAAGTCCATAGCCTCAACTGTTTCTGCAGCTTACGCATGAACGACTTTAGATACAGGAGATGGCGATTTGCCGAGATTTGGATACATCTGCAATACCAACCTTAAAACTCCCCATCAAACATCAGTTTCATATGCCTGTAATGTGAAAGTGAGAACCGAATCCTTAATGTTCTCAGCGATTGGTGCACTAGAAATGGATTTTCGATCAATCCTTTCAATACTGAGGTTACTCTCTTTACGAGAAGGAGGAAGCTACTGGTCTGAATCATCTAGTACTCAAAGGTATCATTATACGTTTCTCCAACGAAGCTCAGTACTTTGATGAGTTAAAATATATAATATGCGTCGATTCTCTCGGGGAGCAAGCTTTCACGAAATATGTAACTGCTTTTACCAGGCTCCAGAGAATGATATTGCTCGGCTTCACAGTGTCTTTCTCTAGCGCGCCTGTGTCTGCTAAAGGCCGATATATACGCAATTCATATAGGGATGTACTTTATGGTGACAGTCAAGCTGTGCTTGAAGCCCTTCTAATGCCTTTATCGACTTCCAAATTAGTTCGGGAATGCAAGACTTTTCTGAAGTCAGTCGGAAGCTCTAATTCATTGAGTCTTGTTTGGGATCCAGGGTACAATCGAATGACGCGAAAGAAACTGCTTATGAGATCAATAGGCAATGCTCAGAGGAGAGTTCAGAACCCGGAATTGCATTACGACTACCTGTGCCATTGGTTAAGGCTTCCATTTTTTTCATATGAACAGATATTCATACCGCATTACTTTTGAGGTCGCAACATTTCTAAAACGTCGACGACTTTCGTGCTGTCCCTCAGTAGACTGCTTACTGGTATCGTAAAGAGGCGCTATGCTTTTGCCATGCACGTATGTGTCCAGTGCATAAGCGACACAATATCCAGCGACGTTGGCTGTGAAATTGATGACGACGATGGTAGTCGGCGCTGATATGGCTAATTTTGTCAATGTGGTCCCTTTATCATTGAAGCGCTTATTCACCTTAATAAAAAAGACTGCGAGATTTTAGTAAGAAGGACATACAAGGAGTACAATAGACTAGTTTTTTTTCAAGTGCTCTATTCTGACTTGGGAAAAAAAAGTTCTCAACCAAATAGCTGGTTCAAGTACGGATTTCAACGAAGCTACGAAACTGATAATTTTTTATTCCAGAAATACGGAACGAAATCTGCCAGGCTAACCTAATAAGAGTCAGAATTCTCGATTAAATCAGTAAGCTTGTTCTGGAATATGTGGGACTATTCTACTTTTTGGACAACTAAGTCCCATTAGGATTGTAGAGTCTTCATATAACCGAAACAGACAATTCTTTTGAGTCTGGTAAAAAAAATCCCGTGAGAGCTTGTTCTACCAGATAACTAACGTAGATTATACGTCTTCTTGCACACGTGAAGATGCAAGATGTCTCTCTCCAGAGACAAGTCGTCTCTTCTAAGCTTAGGAAACGGGAAAAAGGCAGACGGAGCCATATGTGCTTGATCTATGACATTTGTCAAGTTTTTCGCTAAAAACTCCTGCACAATAATGGCATTATCATGGTGCAAAATCCATCAATTGCTATTCCCCAAATCTGGACCTTTTCGGCGATTGCTCTCACACAGAATCTCTTTATGCCGCCTAAATAATGTTCCATACTCACCACCATATTCCCTCGGAGTGAACTATACCGCGGTAATTGAAAACAACTCTCAGAATAACCTTAATTTTTGAGTGACTTCGTCGCGGTTTCTTGGGTTTCGGATCATTTTCGAAACGCCATTCAGCAGAATGTTGGTTTGCAGCGTCTTCGTAAAGAAACCAGAAAACCTCTAAACAGGTCACCTAAACTAATTTCGATTAAGACTGGAAACTTTGCAGATCGAAGCAAAAAGAATATAAGAAACTCATTCGGATTTCGTAGAGTGCGTCTTATAAAGACGTGACGAAACTGTCACTGAAACCAGTAAGCTGGTCAAGGGCCACAAAAGTGGAAGACCAACCAGGCTGGCACCACTCAGAAAATCTAATGGTGCCTATATTGAGTCAAGGTTCACTTCCCAGCTAACCAAAACAAGAACAGCTCAGAATCAGGTCTTATTAAAGAATCTGCTAGGGGGCTGAATAACACAACAAGCCATAGCTGATATATCTCATCCGTTGTGGTGACGGCTGAGACCAGAAAAAATGTGTTGGCTTCATTTGATGGCTTCAAGTCACATGGCGCCGATGGCATATACCCAGTCATGTTACAAGAATTTATAGATCTGGTAACTCTGAAGAGAATCATCACTGCTAGCCTGGCACTGGCATATATACCGAAACCCTGGCGAATAATGAGAGCAGCCTTTTCAAATCGGAAAATAGGACTACACGATCACCAAGAGATTCACACCTATATGTCTGACCTCTTTCAGGCTGAAGAGCATGGTGAAAATGGTCGAAATCCTGCCTTGCAAATGCATTCTCTGTCTGCGATGCAGCATGCCTACCAACGCTTAAGAATCTGTTAGGCAGAATTGAAGTCATACCCGACAAGGAGTATTATATAGAACAATTAACATTTTTTCATGATCATACATTAATAATTTTATCTATAATTACTATAATAGTAAGATACATAATATTTATATTATTTTTTAATAAATTTAATAATCGATATCCACTACATGGACAAGGAGTATGCCTTGGGCATTTTCATCGACGTTAAGTGTGCTTTCGACACCGCAACTTTTGAGGGCCAGACAACACGGCCTAAACAAATCACTAGTTTTGTGGATAAAAACAACGCTGGTGAATAGGGCATTTACTGGGATTGCTAACTGTGATGGCAGGTGTAAACAGGGGTTGCCCGCAAGGCAGCGTTCTGCTTCCACTGCTATGGTGCTTGTTGGTCCACTCACTGCACAACACGCTCATTAGCTCTGGCGTCTATGCACAAGCGAACGCGGATGATATAGCAACTGTCAGCTCTAAAGCGCAGGCAGCCTTAGATGTGGTCGACGATTGGTGCACAAGAAATGGGCTTTCATCCTCTAAAAACTGGAGTTATTCTCTTTTCGAAAAGGAGGAAACTGTTTGGTCTGACTCATCTAGTGCTTAAAGGCATCAACATCCAATTCTCCAAATAAGCTAAGTATATGGGTGTCATACTGGATAACAAACTTACGAGTATATTAAATATGTTGTATGCCTCGAAACCTCTAAGGTGCTATCGGCCTTCAGTCAGTGTATACTGTATAGGAGCTATCGGCAAGACATGTATGCTGTCCAGTAGACAGTTCATCGTGAAGAATGGCGATGTGACTTCTGCTGGAACTTTTAACATTAAAAACGGTCTGCAACAAGGTGCGGTAAATTCACCGATCCTATTCAACATTTACACAAGTGATCTGATAGGTTCACTTCACCATTCCATAGCGTACGCAGACGACATAATCGCGTACAGATCAGGTCCAAAGATTGAGGTCATTAATATACTTTTGCAGCGTGATTTTGACAAAATTAAGCGATATTGCGATGACCGGAAGTTGAAAATCAACTTTCAGAAGTCGGAAACCATTCTGTTTAGGACGCCTTTGTCTGGGGCCTCTAAGGATACGAGAAAGAATTGGCGAAAGTTTTCTATCGTCGGACAACACGGACAGCCACTTGCTTGTCGAAATGTAGTCAGATACCTTGGGATATGGCTAGATCAATATCTGTATTTTAACAAACATATAGATGTTGCTCTGGCCAGAGCCAGAGGTGCTTTTGCCCTTACAAAGAGACTGTTTTATAACAGCCAACTCGATGTGAGGGTGAAGGTGATCTGCTACATGGCCCTTATCAGGCCCATGCTTGTATTTGGATGTCCCGTGTGGTTCAACGTGAGAGCAAGTTTATTGGAAAAGATTCGGGTGCTTGAGAATGCTTGTCTTAGGACTTGTCTTCGCTTATACAGAACACCAGAGTCTCAGTACATCAAATTCTATCCCAATGAGGTCTTGCACAATAGGGCGAACCTAATAAGAGTGGACAATTTCGTCATTAAGTTGACTCGAAGGCACATTGCAAGAGCAATGACCTCATCGAACAACCTGATCTCCGGGTCTTTCTACCCCAATTATATGTATCACGAGAGAGTTCGCTTTGACGGTTTTATACCTCCAGAAGCGTTCCTCTATCTAGATAGTAAAGGTCTGATCCAGGACAGATTGCCGGTGCCGCTAATCTTCCACGTTGCTCGAACAGCTGCGGACAGGCGACTCAACTACGACAGAGGCGTCGCACATGGCAGTGCGGAGCGTCTCCAGTTCAGTAGGTCGGTAGGGAGTCGCGACATGAGGGATGTCGCTCAGCAGCACCAGCAATTTTGGTGGCTAGTTGAAGGGGAGGATGCTTCATCGTCGAATGCCTCCAGTAATAGATAGCTTCATCTGAAGCATTTTTTTTAGCCATGGCCGGCTTACATAGTTTTAGGTAGGATTAAGTTAGTTTTAGGAAAAAAAAATATAAAAAACAAAAAAAAAAATTAATAAAAATAAAAAATGAAAAAAAAAATATATATATACATATATCTATATATTAAGTATATATGTATTATGTATATTATATATATATATATATATATGTGTGTGTGTGCGTACGTATTAGATGTAAGTAGGTTTAAGTAGACTAAGATTTATTTTTAGGTAGTCTGTAGGCTTTTAGTTTTAAGTTTTATAAAAAATTAAAAAATGTCCATTCACTAAGTTTTTTTCTTATAATTTATTTTCTTAGTTCCAGTATTAAGTAATGTTAAAATAAAAATATAATGTAAGATTCGTCGAAAGACATAGTTTAAGTGTTAGGTTTAACTTAGAGTGCCCGCATGGGGCCAGTAAGTTAGAATAAGATTATTTGTAAGTAATTTAAGCTAATTTTTAAGCGTTTTTTGTTTAACATATAAGAGTAATTTAAGTTAAAAAAAATAAAAATGCATAAAAACTGAAAACTGAAACTGATCGGCAAGACATGGGGCCTGTCACCGAAAACGGTGCTCTGGTTCTACACGGCTGTGATAAGGCCAATTACATCATACGCGTCAGTTGTGTGGTGGAATCAGCTCACATGAAAATACGTTATTGCTGTTTTTACCAGACCCCACTCTAGATGCATTGATGAATCTTCTTCTCCTTGATATTCATATCGTGAGCTGCAGTCTCAAAACACAAGAAGAAGCGGTCTTTGGTTCAACACACACTGGAGCTTCGGTGACCTTGCATACCAACTATTTTATGACTCTGGTCTTATGGACATGTCGTCTGATGCAATGACACCAGAACTCCTGCTGTGGTAAAAATACGAAATCGACTTTCCGTGTGCCCAAGACAGGTCTCGGCCCAGATGCGGCGTTGGTACCTTTCTCGAATACAACAAGGTTAAATTTCACTTCTGGTTAGGAAAACTTGAGTCTGTCATCTAAGCGGAGATATGCGCAATCCTGATGTCAACGAACTATATTGTGAAGAACCTGTGGAGGGGGTGAAACATTCGCATCTGTAGCGATAACCAAGCTGCATTTAGAGCTTTTCTGCACCCTCTTAGGACTTTCAATCTTGTCCAAGAATGCGAGACATCACTGAACGTAGTCGGAAGCATAAATTTACTGGTCAAGATGCGGTCAAGGAAAAGAGAGTTTTTCAGGACCCACGCTGAGTTTGCATGCGTCTTCGGGTAAAGCTCCCATTCGCATCTAGGTTTCATATAAGCACAACTGCAGATGGCATGACTCCCTAGGTTGCAGGCAGACAAAACGAATGCTGCTCAACCTCTCTAGGAAGTCTGTGGCCTTCCTGGTGTCTTTCAGCAGAAAATACCGCGGAGCACTACCTCTGTGAATATCTGGCTCACGCTTGCATCAGGCTTCAGGAACTTGGCGTTAACATGGTGGGTGCTGGTACTGTAGGCACTTTATCACTGAAGCGCTTACACATATTTCTTCAAAAGACTGAAATATTCCTATGCAATGGACTAGTTCTTTGGCTGAGGGCTCTGTTTGTTTGTAGGGAAAATTTTTGTAAAAAAAATTTTAATATATTTTCATTTCAATTCATCTATTTTGTTACCTAATAGAATTCCAGACAAAAAGATCTTTGTATTAAGGCCAAAATTGTTAGCAAGAGTTTGTACAAAAAACACTTTTCATAGGACCGTGGCAATAATGCAGATGACTCAGTCTTTTACTTGACTTAGTGTAGTCCCAATCAGGTCAGTTGGCCTAATTGTTTTGCGAAAATATGAACCTCGTCGATACATTTTCGTGTATTGGAAGATTCTCATATGGAATCAGAAATTACGTCTTTAATCGCCACAAAGACTAATCAAGCAAAAATAGAGCAAGAACTTTACATTTGGCATTTCTTCTCTCCACGCCAAAATTAGATTTTTTGAGTGCCTCTTGGTGGCTACCGATTTGACCGAAGTGCAAAAGTTTGACTGAAAAATATAAATACAGAAAATTTTGAAGATGAGTTGGGTCTTCATTTTAACGTGTGAACCAATTTACTGACACTTAAAATGATGGCAACATGGAACGGATGCTTTTTCACGGTCCCAAATCTACACCCAAAATGACTGGGTTTAGGAGAAGAAGGAAGAGGAGTTTATCAGAAGACTTGCTGTCATCTTACAAGCGATGTAAGATTTAAGGAGGTGTTTTTAATGGTGTTAGAGTTACAACACTACTTGGTAACGGAGAACTACCAATTGATTCTCGAAATGGCGCAGAACTTGGACTGCGCTCTAACCAAGCCAAATTGAGCTTTATTGCAAAATTAGTAACGCTGGCATGTGTAATTCGACAAAAAAAAAAATACTCCCCAATAAAAGTAGATTTTTTTTATTCTACTGTGGCAGTAGCAGCTAAACTTGAGGCAATAAAGTCAATATTACACAACGATATTACGATATTGTAAAGCGCTGTTGCAAGAGCTTAAGCTTATTTGCGTTCAACATAAGGTTACGCTATGCTGGGTCTTGACACTCAATGAGCATTCAGACGAGCTAGCTCCAAAAGGATCCTCCATAAGAAGGGAACGGACAGATCAAAGTATCAAGCCTCCACCTTGTAATTTAATTTAATTTGTAACTTCCTTTATTTTAATTCAATGTTCATGTAGGATTAGTGTACAATACACATCTTTTATAAAAGAACAAGCTTATATCTATACATTCATTTAAGAAAATATGAATATAAATAACAAAATAAAATAAAATAAAATAAAATGATAAAAAAAATGAATTTAAACATTTGATAAATTTTCAATTTTGTGCAAAAAGAAAGAAGAAACAGGAAAGAGGAAAGAAAGAAAGAAATAAACAGAACATTGGCAGACGGAAAGGCAAATCTATTAGGAATTATTTCCATAATATTGAAACAATTTTTTACTGAAGTTGGTTCTGTTGATCGTGAGCTTGATTTCAATGGGTAAGAGATTCCAATGACGAATCGCATTAACAAAAAACTGACGAGAGGTGTTGACATATTTGCATCGTGGAAAAATTAATTGATGAGTTCCTTGATTCCACGCAAATTGAAATTTTTCGTACAGATATTCCGGCTTGTATAGGAGGAGATGTGGTCATATCGCCCAATGCCAAAAATATACCTCGCACAGCCATTAAAAGCAACATTCAGCAACAAATCGGAGAAAATTTCGCACCCACACAACAAAATGGGTAGTATATAGGACTTAACATGCTTTAGCTTTAAGTTGTTTGGAAGGTAGTTGGAAGTTGGGCTAAGTCCTCTCAGAGCTCCATAGATTTTTGATGCCACTCTATTGATGTGAGTATTCCAGCTTAAGTTGTGGGTCAGATAAACCCCAAGGTTTTTAAAGTTATCTACGTACTCAATTGAAGTTTGATTTATGTAGAGTGGTGGAACAATTTGTCTATCTTGACCGACAATAACAACCATGGCTTTAGTCTTTTTAAGGTTAAAGCTGAGTTTATTATCGATTGCCCATTTACAAATTTCAGTTAGTTGCTCGCTTTGAGATTTCGGCAAAAACTAATAAATCTGCACATCATCTGCATATATATAACGTTCGCAGTTTACAAGTTGGTCAGCTAAGTCATTTATATAGCAAGTAAAACGAAGGGGTCCTAGGACGGATCCTTGGGGCACACCAGAGAAAACAAGATTAAAATTTATCTTCATGAGACACGCACTGTAAACGATGACATAAATATGACGTTACTAAGTTACACAAAGAGCTGTCAAACAGAAACTGCGTTCTTAGTTTTTCTACTAATATATGATGATCCACACAATCAAACGCCTTTGAACAATCCAAAAAAAACTATAAGAGCCTGCATTTTACGGTCCAAGCCCAAACGTAAATCTTCGCAAACTTTGAGCACGTAATCCCGATTAAAATTTAGTGATAAGGTTTTTACCGCTTAAATATTTATTTATTTGATTGCTTGCAATTGTCTCGAAGGCTTTACTCAAAAACGGGAGAATGGCAATGGGACGTTATTCAGTTTTATCTTGAGATGACGAAGGCTTTGGCATCGGCAACACCTTAGCAGTTTTCCAACAGTCGCGAAAGCTGGAAGTTGTTAAAATTGTACTGAAAATATGGGTTGTTTGGAAAACAAAACACTTTGAGAATGAAAGTGTAGGTCTTCAACCTGCGAGACCTCAAGGCAAATATGGCTGCAACTCAGCAAATCCATAACAAGTAAGATTATCTTGAAAAGCAGAGCAGAGCAACTATTACATAGTTGTACGCTTGTCAGATTGCTCATAGGTGATAATCATCTGAGGTTACACGCAATAAAGCTGGGCCTTACCTACGACGAACTCCGCTGAGGCTGTAGGTATGGTACGGGATGGTACCCTCCACTTTTTGGGCCACTATCCCAGCATCAGTAATTTGAGGCAAAGAACTTTAGAAATTTATTACGAGTACTTTTACGACATCTCAGAACTATCTGCTGCTTCACTTACATCTCTTTTCAGATTCGCGGATACAACAATATGGCTTAGACCCTTTCAGGGTTAAAATGACAAACAACGAGAGACGGAAAGCGGAAACCAGAACTAAGAACCGCAATCAAATCCCCATCATCTTAAAATGGCTCCAGATACCTCATCTACCCGTCTACCTAACCTAACCTAACGTAGAGTCGTTGACAATTGATTTTAAGGGTTCGCACATAACCGAAGGCATGATCATGTACATGATGTTGGTCCAGTTGAGAGAGTCTCCTTCCTTCGGGACTTGGCAAACTATGCAAAGATTTACTAAATTCCTTGACAAATAGTCCGAGGGTTCATTTTTAAAGTTCAAGTCCTACGTAAGAAGGTCCGGATTCAAATCATTGAAGGGCCTTTGTAACATCAAAAGACATAATCATCTAGATTTTACGTATATTCAAGAGTTATTTTCAATATTCTGTTGCAGAACCATTCCTTCTGCCTCGACCTGAATATATAACTAACTAGCTTTGAAGTAATTTCTTACGTTAGTCTTCTATCCTATTTTCTGATGAAAATTTATATAAAATCACAACCAGTTGTGTTAGACAAAAACCCTTCAATTCGGTAAGCATCCTTACAGCACTTCTATTTTCTAAAAATCCATCTTACTCACCACTCAATTCCGAGCTTATATCCCAAGTCTCTTTCTTAAGGGTACTTCAATCCGCTTAACGGTCTAGCAAAACATTCTACGCCAGCAACAAAGGAAACAAAAAGAAAAATTAAATATCCTCAAACGTTAGTCCTTGGAAAATAACATAAGCCGTCTCCCCAATAAGCCCGAGGAGAAGCTGTTTATGGTAAGCAAATTCAAAATTCTCAGAATCGATTCATTGATTTGTTATTTTATTTGCCCTCCCACTCCCTTCGCAATATTTATACAATTCGTCGGATAAAATTTTGCATATACCATATTCGTACCAACGGAGATTCTCAACAACAATAGCCACAGAGGCAACCTTTTCCGGCAACAGTAAAGGCATCATCAACAACAGTGGGAAGTGAAAGTCGTCCTTAAGTCATCCAATTTGCAAACAAATATTGTCAATATGCCAGTACCAGTATTACCATCAGGATTACGCACATTCCTCTGCGTATTTGTGAATTTTGTAAATATTTTCCTCATTGAAATCACTGATGAGGAATAATTCTATGACACTGTTGAAGAATTTTCTCCATCATTCATCCAGGACTAGGATTGTACATGCAAATGCCGTAATTCAGGACATGTTGGTGAACAAAAGGAAATCCGAGTCGGAAAGGCAAGATTAACCCTTAAAACAAATCAACATGGTACGAGTATCTGCTGACATATTTCATCAGATAACTGCCAAAGATATCTTATGTGTATATGCAACTGAACTGATTATCAGCCGTAGAGCCATAATTTGTCTCCCATTCGGCTAAATCAGGTCAGGTTGAGAGAAATCCTTTTCTGAGAGTTTTCTAACGAACATCCCAGTTTTTTGCGCTATGGAAATTATAATCGTCCCATTTTCTCTGTGAACCCAATCGATGAAGTATTAGGTAAAGGAAAATCCATTAGATATCCTTGGTAGCTCTGGCACACGCGAACTGGTTATGGATTTATTACTAAACGACAGAAAAGACATGCGAACCTACCTCTGTTTTTTGATGTAGTTATTGATTTTGTCATAACTTTATTGGAAAATCGCTGAGCTATTTTCAGCTCTTTAATCTATTTTCCACAATAAAAATATTTTAGTAACTGAATTGGATGGAGAGTTATTCGATGAATTCCTTTCTGTCTAAAGGTTAACGATAACAGCTGAGAGATACAACAAAGTGCTACATTATACCGCCCAAAAATTTTAAACAGACAGTGAAGCCGACTCTGAATCAAAGGAATCATGATCTTCGTCCCATGTTCGTGCAAGGTATTCGTCAGCTATCAAAATTAGAAGTCCTTCGATGTTAAATTTGTTTAGAATTCTACCCAAAAACTTCAAAGAAATAACGATGTAAACCAGCAGTTGCTTTCTTTATGATTCTCACCATTTCATACAGATGTTGAGGCAAGTATCTCGGCCTTTTTAAACAAATACGGCCAGAATACAAAACAAAAAGCCTAGAGATGGACAGAATATCAGTGCCAATCGATGCAAACAATTTGGAAGCGTTACTTCTGCAGGATGTTTAACGGGTAAGATGTCCAACTTTCTAACCATTCAAGCATTAACCATCCAACTCCAAATGTAATCATGTCTCAAATGGATCATGCGCTATCTGTATATGCTTAGAAACGAATGAGGAAGTATGGTATGTGGTGTTTTCTTCAGTGTAGTTAGTTCATAGCTAGTGTTCTTGAAGAGTATTTACCTAACACATTGTGATTAGTTCTCATTACCATAGTGATAGCTATGGAAGTGATTCTCGTGGATGTGGTTTCTTAATATCAGCTTGACTGTCAACGTTATATTTTTGTTGTTGTTGTTGCATCATCTACAATAGTACCACAAATCATTGAAAACGAATTGAGTGTTTGTTATATTATTATTATATTATGTATTTGAAAAATTTTTGAACATGTTCTGCCGCTGACTTTAAAACTACACATACATTTACATATTATACAATGCGGTTCTCTGTCTAATAAAACACCCAACTGATCCCACCAAGCCACCACAGACATCACACATCAAATACACCAACCAAAGAAACTGGATATCACTCATCAAACACATAAACCAGTTTTGACTTAAAGATTCCGAGTATTCGAGCCAGATACCCAATCTAAAACCAGCTGGATTCAAAACCAAAATTATTACACTGGAAAAAAAAATGTAATAATAATAATAAAACAAAAGAATAAAATAAAAAAAAATATTTATATAAAAATAAAAATATAACAAATCAGCAATAAAACCTCTCTAACATTATCGCTGATGGAGACTTTGTTGTGTGCTACAGGTGTGAATGTTGTTACCGCCGAATTCTCCGTTCAACGCGCCGCACAACGGAAGAGTGCTCGACCACCACAGAGAATGGTCGTGGGTTAAGGTGTTAAAATGGGCGCCACGCGATTGCACTTCCGTCCTACTACCCACATCCAGAATCGCGACTAAATCGGGGATTCGCGTTTTCTTTTTCCCCGTGCCGATGAACCGATAATTCTTTTTTTTTCTTTAATTCAAACCAAATTAACAACTTAAACACTAACTTACAAATAGGTCTCAACTAAACAATTCTACTCCCTAAACTTATATTAAATACAAAATCTTAAAGAAAAAAAAATACAGAACCCATATTTGAACCGTTTTCCGCGCCAAGCGTTGCTTTCACGAAATCGAATTAAACCACCCGCTAATCAACGACCTTTCAATTTAATTCCGATATTAACCGTGTCTACGTAAGCGGAATACCATATGTATAACTAGGTGGATATATTTATATATTACTTGTAGTTACATATAGGCTCAACATATGTATCTTCGTCTCGTTCAGCACGTCTACAGCTACTTCCTTGTCTCTGCTTGGCACGCACTTCTACAGAGCCACTAGTTGCCTTGTATCTTTTAGGTCAGAGTTTATTTTACGAATTCGTTTAGGCGCTCGACAAATATAAAAGTTCGATATATTTACTTTGACACTACCGACAAAATCTTTGGATCTTCACTTATCCTCTGTGGTACCGAACTAGTTTGTCGCTTTTGTCTTTTAGGTTGTTGCCTGGCACTATTAAACTCGCGGTTCATTTTTTTCGTTATACGTATGTTGGTTTTGTTTTTTTTTTGTTTTAAACACTCGTTTTTTTTTTTTTAAACTTGAGAGGCTTCCTATCACTCGCACTGCCAAACTCCTCCCTGAATTGTTTTTTTTTTCTATTCCCTTTTTTTTAAGTCTTTTATTTGTGTATTAATTCACTACCGGCATCCCAAATTTAATTTAAGGTATTCTACTTGAACTTTTTTTTCTCTGTGTTCTTTTTCTATTAAACTACTAAATATTTTTTTTCCACCGGACTACCGAACTGCTTGCCTGACTCCTTCTAACTGACTTGCACTTTCAATCGCAGCCTTACCATTTTCCCACGCCCTACCAGTCGCCTGTTTTCTTCAAACTCGTACCACCTACCATGATCCGTTTTTTTTTCCTTGTTCAACTGGTTCATCAGATCAGACCACATCTCCTGATTTTCTATATCCGCTAATCCTTTCCGAGGAATATCATACGATACTATGACGTCGTGGAAACCAGAGCAATTGAAACGAGAAAAAAAAACATGTTCCTACACGGAGATTTGAACCTGGGAACCGAGAATTGCCTGCCGGGTTGGTAACCCGCTGACCCAAGCACCATCAGGTGCTAATGATGGTTGGAAGAATATTTGTCATTACCAGCGAACGAAAACCTGCTCACTACAACCCATAATAATGTAAAATGCAGTCATCGTCTGGCTCTCGTAGCGTACACATCGCGTTGTTAGCTATTTCCCGCTGCGTTCTGCTTGTGGCTTGATTCCTTCGTGAAAGTTCTCTTTCTTACCTCGCTCACACTCCCTAATCGGCTGTTCTATTTCCTCTTCTCTTTATTGCGGTTAATAAAGTTATCTCCCTTTGTGGTCGTATTTACGGTATGGGCCCACCGGGGCCGATGAACAAGCCCGGGAACCGGTTTGACATTCTATCGGATATGTCTTCTGAACAACCCAGGGCAAAGAAAAATAAACGTGGATGTTCACCGGTTGAATTCCCAGAGTTACCCGTTGTTCGTAACACAAAAAACCCTAAATTTGTAGTGATAGCAGAAAAAAATTACAATAAACCTGTTAATTGTTGTTGTTGTTTTATTTCAAACATATTTGTAAATGAAGTATTTTTTCTTGAACTTTGTATAAAAAATTCTTAGAGCGATTATGTTTAAAACAAGCATGTTTATTGTGAATGAGGGAGGCATTGTTGAAGTTCTGGTATTCAGTCCCTGTGGATTCCGGCGAAAGATACTCTGGAAGTGAAACAGAGGCACAACTGGTCAGGAGAAAGTACGGCCGAGGATTCGAAGTTGGATTGTAAAACCGTCTAGTCGCTTGTTGAGACCTAACAATAAAAAGTTGAAGAGTTATAACGTTTTTTAAGAAAGAGTAGTTTTATTTTTCTTAATCGAAACCATCGGACAAATCGGGAAGACATTTTTTATAGTCGAAAGGTCGCAAAAACTATTGCGATTAAACATTTTGGTGCCGGAACCCGGGAAATCTTTAGATTTCCCCCAACATAATAGCTTTGAATTATATTTTCGCACTTGCATAAGCGGTTGAAGATAATCTTGTTCTCGATAGTGTAAAAAATAAAAATCAATTTTCTCCACTCAATTTTTTGAAGTGTACGAGTACCAATTTAAATTGGCCGGAAAAAGCTGTCAGATGAGACACATTGAAATCTGTGGAACATCGCATCATCATCTACAATTGGTAAAGGCCCAGTAAAAAACCAAATTAAAGCTTTTTTTGTCACAGGCAAAACTACGTCATCAACGAGAGGAAACTGTGAATGCGTAGCGGGATTCTATAGACGAGCGGAAAAAAGAGCATTCAAATTACTTAGCTTGCTGGTGTGGATGGTATTGCTCAAGTAAAGAGGAAAGGTGAAAAGCTTTGTGCAAGTAAGTCTTAAGATCAATTTGGGAAAAATTGTCGCTGAACAAATTGTGTTGCTAAGGTTGTTGCGTTTGTGAAGATTGTTGCTGTGTGGATTGTGGGTTAGCGTGTTGCTGAGAACTTAGTTGCTGCGCGTAATTTAATTACTTTTGCATAGTTGTTGTATTGGGAGGTTAGGAGAAATTGTCGTTTGTAAGCATAGGGATTTGACATATTGATCATTGTTGATACAATTCCGCTTACATAGTCTCTCGCCCTTTCATTCATTGCAAAAGGCAGCATTAGCAAATCGTTAAAATTCGCCAATTCAAACCTCAATATGGAGCAGGAATCAGATATTCTAGTGGGTGAATCATCTGCAAAGGGGGAGAAAAATTTGTCGGAGCTAAAAGCTTTGAGAGCCTCAACAAAGGGAAGTTTAACGCGCATAAAAAACTTTATTGCCGCCAAAGGTGAATCGTTATCCGCAACAGAATTAGATTTTCGCTTGGAGATTTTTGAATCGTATTTTAAGCAAGCAGGAATTGTCCAAAGATCTATAGAGAGACTTGGTATAAAGGAGGAGGAAATGGCAAATGATGCTTTTAGAGGGGAAATAGAAGAGATGTACGTTTTCACAAAGGCTAAGATTCTCGAACGGAAGGCAGAAGTAAAGGGAAGTTCCTCAGCCGTTGATAGTCTGGATGCCACATTTCTTCATCATCAGCCAGCTTCTTCAAGATTAGAACAGATTAAGCTACCAAATTTCTCGGGCAAATTCTCAGAGTATCCTAATTTCATTGGGTTGTTCAAAAGCCTAGTCGACAATAATGATTCACTGGATAATTTGCAAAAATTTAATTATTTAAAACGATGTTTGTCTGGGGCAGCGTTAGGAGCGGTGAAAGAATTTGAGCTTAGAGGTACAAACTATCGTAAGGCATTAGAAAGATTAGAGAAGAGGTTTGATAACAAGTGTTTAATCTTCCAAGAACATATTAACTTGTTACTTGAGGTTCCGAAAGTTTCCAAGGCCACTGCTTTCTCTCTAAGAAACCTGGAGGATAGTTTTAACACACATCTTACAGCTATGTTGTCGATAGGTAGCTATCAGGATATTACCAATGCCATACTCATATCTCTTGCGTTAGATAGAGTGTATCCAGAAACGCAAGCTAAATGGCAAGATAGATTTGATTATAATGAACTGCCGTCATGGGATGAATTCACGAAGGTTCTGGATCACCGGTGTAGAATAATGGAAGCGAAAGAAGCCAAAACACTGCATTCGGAGAATGCATTACCAACTTCAAGTGCTCGAAACGATCGTCGTGTACGTGGGCGCGGGGGTAATGAAGGTCATAGTCGACAAATTAGATCCACTGCGTTAGCTGTGCATCAGGTTCAATGTCCATATTGCAAATCAAATGGTCACAAAGCTGATAGTTGTAGAGAATTTCAAAGCCTACCAGTTTCTAGGCGATTTCAAGAAACCAAAAGATTGATGCTCTGCATAAATTGCTTAGAAGTAATGCATTCGGCGAGGCGTTGCTCTCAAACGAAATGCAGTATTTGTTCTCTACCCCACCACCACCTACTACATAGGTTTGCTCCCATTACGGAGCCGAACATTGCACTTACTTCTGGGCCAAACGGTGAGCAAAATACATCGCCTTTATCCGTATTACTGGGAAGTACAGGAAATCAAGTAATATTAGCGACGGCAGTAGTTGAGGTTAGAGATCATTTAGGAAGTTATCACCCGGTACGTGCCATCTTGGATTCTGCATCGCAGTTAAATTTTGTAACTGAACATATGGCTCAAAGGTTAAGACTTCTAAAAAGCAAAACGGAGATGCAAATAAGTGGAATAGGGAATGAGCTATCAAAAATCAGATATGTTACACATGCGACTTGCAAGTCGAGGATTTCCGAGTTCAAAACAGATCTGGAATTACTTGTCATCAAGAACATTACCGATCTACAGCCAACTCGATCATTCGCTATTGATAGTTGGGATATTCCAAAAAATATAGTTCTAGCCGATCCCAATTTCAACAAAGCTTCTAGAATAGATATGCTGATCGGAGCTGAATGCTTTTTCGAGTTGTTGTCTATTGGGCAGATTAAGTTAGATGGCCGACCCACTCTGCAGAAAACTTTGTTTGGTTGGGTAGTATCTGGGAGATACGACCTTTCGTTGGTACCGAACGCAAGTGTATGTTTGGTAAGTGGTCACGGGCAAACGGAAGATGCCAATTTAAATAAATTGGTAGAAAACTTTTGGAAAATAGAAAGAGTGGAGTCAATGAAAAATTTCCTTACACCTGATGAAGAACGCTGTGAACAACACTTTTTAAACACAGTAGAGCGAGGAGAGAACGGTAGATTTGTGGTTAAACTGCCATTTAAGGATAATCCGGAAGTGTTAGGAGAATCGCTCGGCATTGCAAAGAAAAGATTCTTTTCATTAGAAAAAAGGTTGGATAAAAATCCAGAAATTAAGGCAAAATATTGCGAATTCATGGAAGAGTATGAAAAGTTAGGTCACATGGATAAAATTTCTCAACATCAATTAGACCAAATGAAGTATTTTTGCCCACATCAATGTGTACTTAGGCCAGAATCGTCGTCGACGAAACTTAGAGTAGTGTTTGATTGTAGTTGCCCCACATCATCAAATATTTCGTTGAATGAGGTGTTGCTAAAGGGTCCAGTCATCCAAGATTCGTTGTTCTCCATAATTCTACGCTTTCGATTATACAAGTACGCCATAACAGCAGATATTGCTAAGATGTATCGGCAAATACGAGTTGAGGAAGGCGATAGGAAGTACCAGTGCATAGTTTGGAGGAATAAAGCCACGGATGACCTACAGGGATATCAGTTGAAGACGGTTACGTATGGAACAACGTCTGCGCCTTTTCAAGCAACGCGCTGTTTAAAGATGCTAGCAGATAGCAACACCATGAAGTTTCCCTTGGGGGCAAAGGTATTGAGGGATGATTTTTATATGGATGACCTCATAAGTGGAGGAGATTCTGCAGAAGAAATCTTAAACATATACACAGAAGTCAGTACCATTCTTCAAGAAGCGGGATTTGAGTTGCGGAAGTGGTGGACAAACGAGAAACTGCAACTCGGACGCATACCAGAAAACCAGAGGGAAATTCCACTACGAATCAATGACGCTGACATCATAAGGACGTTAGGAATCAAGTGGAACCCCCAGAGTGATCAGCTGCAGTATATGGTTCCAGCAATACAATTCGCGAAGAATATTACTAAGCGTGTCATTCTAGCGGAGTTGTCCATGCTTTTCGATCCGTTGGGTTTAATTAACCCCGTAATTGTAAAGGGTAAGATTATCGTACAGAATCTGTGGGTAAAAAAGGTTAACTGGGATGAATCGGTCCAAGCTAGAGTCTTTAGCGAGTGGGAATTGTTTCGAAGTCGGCTTAAAGAACTGAAGGGTATTAGGATTCCACGATATGTACTAACTCCACAACCCAGGTCAGTACAAATCCACGGATTCGCGGATGCATCATTGCGCGCCTACGGATGTTGTATCTACATACGAACAGTAGATGAATTGGACCAAGTGCACTGTCAATTATTGAGTGCAAAGTCTCGAGTTGCTCCAATTAAAACCGAAAGCATTCCTAGGTTAGAATTGTGCGCTGCGGAGCTGTTGGTGGCGCTTCTTGTTAACATTATGCCAAACTTAGTCCATATAGTTGAGGAAATTTTTCTGTGGACAGATTCAGAAATAGTGCTATGTTGGTTGTCTGCACATCCGTCTACATGGGAAGTTTTTGTAGCTAATCGAGTATCTAAAATACAAAGCGAGCTGCCGGCAGCAGTTTGGAAACATGTTGGCTCTAAACAGAATCCAGCTGACATCATATCCAGAGGAGCATTTGCGAGCGAGTTGTTGGAAAGTCGGTGGTTTTGTGGTCCAGAATTTCTATATCTGCCGAAAACGAAATGGCCGGAGAAGGATTGTTCCAAAATCAGTACGAGTATTCCTGGCAAAAGAAAGGGAGAGACTGCGCTATTAGCTGCTAGAGTATCTTCCGAATTCAGCGAAAACTACCTGAAATATACTGACTTTCAAAAGGTATTACGGGTCTTTGGGTACGTGAGTCGATAAATAGCTAACCGGAATAAAACTGTAGAGCGATTATCAAACGTATCAGAGAAAGGGAAGGTTAATATATTCGACACAAGCTGCACCCCCTTACTCTCAGCGAATATACTGAATGACGCGTTGACTAGG
Source organism: Volucella bombylans (assembly GCA_949129095.1). Taxonomy (NCBI): domain Eukaryota; kingdom Metazoa; phylum Arthropoda; class Insecta; order Diptera; family Syrphidae; genus Volucella; species Volucella bombylans. The sequence goes on along the minus strand of OX422140.1, from coordinate 108,285,278 downwards.
ATACTTTGGCACGTCCAACAGAAAGCCTTTAAAGAAGAAATTGAGCAGTTGGAAAATGAGAAGTCGATTAGCCCAAAGAGTTGTATCAAAAATCTTAACCCCTTCCTAGATACAAATTCTGTAAAACTACTCCGAGTTGGTGGGCGTTTGCAGAATGCGAACATTCCTTACCTTGTGAAATGTCCCATCCTACTCCCGAAATCTAACCTATTTGTCAAAAATCTTGTTGTTTATTTGCACAGGAAAAATTACCATGCTGGGCCCCAGGCACTAGTTGCAATCATCAGACAGCGCTTCTGGGTTCTGATTGGTGAAGAAGGTGGTAGACAACTGTCTACATTGTTTCAGGTATCGACCGAAGTTATCAAGGCAAATAATGGGAAACCTTCCCGTTGATAGAGTGCAGCTGTCTCGACCGTTCCACAAAACAGGTGTCGACTTTTGCGGCCCGTTCCATTTAACATTGAGACGTCGAGGGCAGCGAACTTACAAGGCGTATGTTGCGGTGTTCGTGTGTTTTGCCGTCAAGGCAGTACATCTGGAGGTGGTATCCGATCTGTCCACACAAGGTTTCATAGCAGCCCTCAAGAGGTTTGTCGCGCGACGGGGACTATGTAGTGATATCTTCTGCGACAATGGGACGAACTTCGTTGGAGCCCGAAATGAGCTGGCAGAATTCCGACGGCAGTTTTTGAAGCAGCAGACCCAAAAGGAGATTGCAACATGGTGTGCAGCGGAGCAGATACATTTTCACCATATCCCGCCTAGAGCACCTCATTTTGGGGGTCTGTGGGAGGCAGCCGTAAAGTCTGCCAAAACTCATCTCTTTCGTACAGTTGGGATAGCTTATTTGACGTTCGAAGAGCTGTCCACGGTCGTGGCGGATATCGAGGCAATTCTAAACTCTCGACCCCTTTGCGCTATGTCGACCGATCCAAGTGATGAAGAAGTGCTGACTCCAGGGCACTTTTTGATCGATGCTCCTCTAAATGCGATAGTAGAACCATGCATAGAATCTGAAGGAGTTAGCGATCTTAGAAGATGGCGACGGTTATCCCAGATTAAGCAACATTTCTGGGCTCGTTGGTCTAAAGAGTATTTGCTAGAACTTCAAAAACGAACGAAGTGGAAGGCGTCGGAAGCGAATGTCAAATTGGGTACTCTGGTCTTGATCGCAGATGACAATATACCAGCTCAACAGTGGTTGATGGGAAAAATCATCAAAGTTATTGCCTCACAGGATGGGAAAATTCGAGTGGTCGACATAAAAACAAAGAATGGTATCCTGCGGAGGGCTATTCATCGTCTAGCGCCCTTGCCGATAGAAGGTTAAAGTCTCTGTAGCAGCGGAGACTTCAAGGCGGGCAGAATGTTAATTGTTGTTGTTGTTTTATTTCAAACATATTTGTAAATGAAGTATTTTTTCTTGAACTTTGTATAAAAAATTCTTAGAGCGATTATGTTTAAAACAAGCATGTTTATTGTGAATGAGGGAGGCATTGTTGAAGTTCTGGTATTCAGTCCCTGTGGATTCCGGCGAAAGATACTCTGGAAGTGAAACAGAGGCACAACTGGTCAGGAGAAAGTACGGCCGAGGATTCGAAGTTGGATTGTAAAACCGTCTAGTCGCTTGTTGAGACCTAACAATAAAAAGTTGAAGAGTTATAACGTTTTTTAAGAAAGAGTAGTTTTATTTTTCTTAATCGAAACCATCGGACAAATCGGAAAGACATTTTTTATAGTCGAAAGGTCGCAAAAACTATTGCGATTAAACAAAACCTTTATCAATCGTGAGTATCTTCCTTCTAAAAAAATCAATTGACGCTATTAGCACCTGTTACGATAACATATCTATGCTGAAAGATGGAAGCGTCCTCTTATTAGCGAAAACCCAACAAATTGCGGATAAATTCCTTAAAACAAGTGTTCTAGCAAACCAACTCCCAGTAACAGTTAGCCTTCACAAATATCTTAACTCCTCTAAAAGTGTCAGTTTTTATGCATTTTTATTTATATACTTAAATTACTCTTAAATGCTAAACAAAAAAACGCTTCAAAATTAGCTTAAATAACTTAAAAATAATCTTATTGTAACTTACTGGCCCCATGCGGGCACTCTAAATTAAACATAATACTTAATCTATGTCTTTCGACGTATCTTACAGTCTAATTTTATTTGTAATTTAAACATTAATTAATCCTAAAACTAAGAAAATAAATTTTAGGTAAAAACTTAGTAAATGGACATTTTTTAATTCTTTATAAAACTTAAAACTAAAAGCTTACAAACTACCTAAAAATAAATCTTAATCTACTTAACCTACTTACGTCGAATACATACACATACATATATATATATATAATATATATATATATATATCCATAATACTTATATACTTTATATATAAGTATATGTATATATATATATTTATTTTTATTCCTCTAAAAGTGTTGTATACGCACCATGGTTGAAAATTTTTTTCAGAATCCGAAATCGTTGCGGAGATGAAATCGCAAGGTGTAACCGAGGTGTACAAGTTTACCAAAAAGGTCAATGATAAACTCGAACCCACAGGCCTTGTCGTCCTCACCTTCAATCTATACCAACTTCCAACGACTGTCGAAATTGGTTGGTACAAGGCAAAGGTCAAGGAATATATTCCTTCGCCAATGAGGTGCCGCAATTGTCAGCTAATCGGACGTACGACTAAAAGGTGCACTAAAAGCAAGGTTTGTGTCAACTGCAGTCTGCCTCCCCACGAACCTATACCCTGTACAAGATTACTGTGTGCAAACTGTCTTGAAAAACATTCATCCTCTTCAAAAGATTGCCCTAAATTTGTTCAAAGCAAAGATATAATTACTATCAAAATCAAAAATAACTGCAGTATGGCCTAGGCCAGGCGCACATACAATGAACAAAATCGTGAGCGCATTACAAATTCACCATCTCTTTCTGAGCGAATTAAAAATAAAGTAGCTAATAATACTTATCAACTCAAAAACACTCATCCTCCTACCCCACTCTCTCAAACCATATTCAGCGAAATCAATACAACACAAACAATAAACCAACCTGCAATACGTACCTTACCATCGCCCCCTACCCCATCTTCATCTCGTACTACAGAATTACATAGCTGTCAGTCAATGCCCTCTCCCTCTCCCAAACCAAGACAACTCTTAGAGAAAACCAAACCCATTACCATTAATAAAAAATTAGCCTCACCAAAAACAACTGACTCCACCACACACTACATCCACTATAATCACACACTTCCCCAAATCAACTCTCTTACCAATTCTACAAACGCCAAAGATAACGATCTGATGTACTCTCTTAATACCGATGAAAGCTCACATAAATAAAATCTCTAAAACCTCCACATCGATGGCTGCACTTGCGGAGGGGAGCACGGATCTATCCACTGTGTGTGGTAGGATCTGTGTTCTTCCCGGCAAGCGGAAACATCGAATCAGAATTGACCACCAACACAGCCGACAACAGAAAACATTCAAGTCTCTCGACATTTTACAATGGAACCTTAACGGTTTCAAAAATAATTATGACGAACTCAATCTATTAATAAAAGAGCGTAGATACGATATAATCTCATTACAAGAAACCCATCTGCTTTACAAAGTAGACCCCATAAAACCGAAGCCATATCTTGGGTATTTTGTTAATTTACCCTGCAATTTAAAAGCTGTTAGTGGAGTCGGAATACTTATTAAAAACAATATCCCTCACGTACAAAAACCAATAAATTCAAATGTTCTATCGACTGCCGTACAAGTCGACATGGGTATTAAGGTTACGATTATCTGCATTTACATTCTTCCTGGGCAATCATTCACTCATTCTGACTTGGAGAATATCATTCGGCAGACCCAACCACCATACATTTTCACTGGTGACGTCAACTCATGGAGTGTGCTTTGGGGTTCCCTTAAAACTAACAAGAGGGGTGCAGTTATTGAAAACTTTATCACAAAATCCGACCTAACCATATTGAATGACGGTTCTCCCACCTACTTGTCAACGCACAGCTCGCTCACCCATCCTGATGTCTCATGCTGTTCTTCAATACTCTTCCCAAAAATAACTTGGCACATCTCAGATGATCTGCATGGTAGCGATCACTTCCCAACATCTATTTCATTGCTGCTATCACCTAGGCATGAAACCATCAAACATACCCCAAAATACGAGTACAAAACAGATCTGGCTAACTGGAACTCATTTTAAGATACACTTGTACATCATCTCGCAAAAGTTACCACAACCTCCTCTTGTATAAACAGCGAAGCTGCGATTTTACTTAAATGCATTCGGCATGCTGCTAATCATGCCATCCCCCAATCGTCTCCCACAACGATCAATCGATACGTGCCCTGGTGGAACCCTGATTTGACTAGGCTAAGAACCGAAAAGTTTACGACTTTGAAAGCTTTCAAGAAAAATCCTACCCAAGTCAATCTATTGGCCTACAAAAAAGCTAATGCTCTTTTTAGGAGATTGCTAAAAATCAGCAAGACAAAAAGCTTTGAGGACTTTACAGGAAATATTAATCCAAACTCATCCCCAAGCGCAGTTTGGCAAAAAATAAGGACTTTGACAGGCAGCTCAACACATAAAAACATATTGTCTATTAACACGCAAGCTGGCTCTATAACCGACCCTATCGAAATCTCCAACTTCTTTGCCCAAGCCTGGTCATCCAATTCAGCAAACTCAAACTTTCCATCAGCCTTCAACACCAATCGATTGGAAAGCCTCAATATAATTCCAATACCTGCAATAAACGCAACAGCACAACGTATTGAAACTAATATCACTATGCTTGAATTTGAGAGTTGTCTATGCAAATTACAAGGCAAGACACCAGGGCGTGATAGGATCTCCTATCCTATGATAAAAAATCTTCCAGACTCAGCTAAGTTAAGACTTTTATCTTTGTATAATAATACTTTCAGTAAAGGTATTATACCTCAAAGCTGGGAAATAGCTACCATCATACACATACCTAAACCCAAGAACGATATTGTGAATGTAAATAGCTAACGTCCAATATCACTGCTTCCTTGCTTATCAAAGGTTCTTGAAAAGATAATTGCAAACAGAATTTTATGGTTAACCGACTTTAAAAAGCTTTTAAGTCCTAACCAAGTCGTATTCAGGCCAAGAAGATGGTGCATAGATGCCCTTCTCCACATAGACTACGTTGTCACAAACGCCCTCTCAGCACGTAACCATCTGACAATCCTAGCCTTAGATTTTGAAAAAGCCTTCGACCGCGTAGGCATACACCTTATTCTTAATAAATTGAGAGAATGGGGAGTAGGACCGAACATCTTCAGATATTTTAAATCCTTTTTAACGAACAGAAAGTGCTGCATAAATAACATGTTCTCAGCTCTCATGCCGCTCGATAATGGTATCCCCCAAGGATCTCCATTGTCGGTCATATGCTTTGTAATCGCTTTTAATCAACTAAGTGACATTATATCCAATTACAAGGATCTAGATCACTGTATCTATGCTGACGATGCATATATACTTTGTAAATACAATGATCTCGATAAAACAAAGTCTGTTTGTTCTAGCTTGCTCAATGACATTTATGAATGGTCTTATATTTCTGGCTCCAAACTTTCCTTAGGAAAATGTAAATTAATTCACATTTGCAGAAAGAAAAATTGTACAAGCGTAGATTTAACTATTTATTAAGAACACCAAAATAGCAACAGTATCAAACCTCAATGTTCTAGGCCTTTTAATTAACAACAGGTACAACTGGAATCCTCATTGCACTAGTCTTAAGAAAACATTAGCAGCACGGCTCAATATTATTAAGTATCTAGCATCTAAGAAAAGTAATGTTCATGTTAACTCACTTTGCAATATTACTAAGTTGTTAGTTTTAAGTAAACTGGAGTATGTTTTGGCCATCTATGGTTCTTCTCCAAAATCCACAAAAAATATAATTGCACCAACATACCACCAAGCAGCAAGGAAAAGCCTAGGTGCCTATCCAACAACACCACTCAAAAATATAATTGCTGAAGCTGGGCTCCCAACACTAGAAGAGCGATACTCTGAAATCATCATGAAACTCAATGTCAAGCTCCTCTTTTAAACAGGATCGATAGTAGACAAGGATACGAATAAAGCCACTACCCACAAACGCAACAGGAGGATCCCTTCCGCAATACACAGGATCCTAGATTCTGGGTACAATTTAAACTTACCCTGCAGTAGAATAATAAAATTCACACCAACCCAACCACCATGGTCGCTAAATAGAGATTCAGTAATCCTCAACCTACAAGAGTTGCGAAAGGACGTGACAGGTAATGTTATTTACAAATCACGCTTCCTGGAGATCTCAACTGACTTAAAATGTAAAGGCTGGAACTTCTTGTATACAGATGGATCCAAAACAGAGACAAACACAGCAGTTGCAGTTGTAAATCAAGAAGGGTCTATAATCGTACAGGGAATCCTACCAAACATTGCCTCCATCTATACCACCGAAGCACTAGCCATACTTGAAGCCACAAGGAGAAGCTCTTTAATTGCAGGGAAATGGGTAATCTGCTCTGACAGCCTGTCAGTACTACAAAGCATCGTTAACCCACGTAACGACACAATCATTATAGCAAAAATTCGTGATCTCCTAATTAAATCAAGATCCAAGATAAAGCTTATGTGGACACCAGGTCACGCATGAATTAAGGGCAATGAATATGCAGACGCTGCTACAAACTCTGTGCTAAAGACCCCAGCTCTCACCTATAACACCTTCTCTCGTCTTGACTTAAAGAGATACATCAAGCAGACATGCCACAGCCAACAACTACTTGAATGGGAACGTTATAAACACCATTACAAAACTGTCAACCCAATAAAAGTTCAGCCCAAATTTCCAACAAACATCCCCAAATCTGACATAAAAATGTTTATCCGACTCCGCCTTGGTCACACTGCATATACCCATCAACATCTGTTCAAAAAGGAACCACCACCAACCTGCCCCACTTGCTTCAGCAGAGTAACAGTTACTCATCTACTAAGCCCTTGCTTCCTTTCATCACCACTCCAAAACAACCCTAGTCCGGATCAAGACCCATTGCAACTCCTCAAGGTACCCAAAGGAAGAAATATTGTGATATTAAAAATAATGATAGAAAGACTTAAAATCTCAGTGTAACTATATATGTAATTGTTTTTCTTTTTTACGCTAAAAGAGCCGAAAGCCGTTGGTGCTAGCTTGCTCTATTGTTTATATTAGTAACAATTTTCAATTGTATATTGATATTCTAATAAATAAAAAAAAAAAATGTAAAATGCATTATGGATGCAAATATTACTACGGCTAAAAATGAGGAATGGAAATGCCCAGCCTGGAACCTGGAGAAACAAAAATAATGTCTCCTTCGCCAGCCACACGTTCAAAATGAACTTTATAAAACAAGCAACAGTCACTCCCAATATTTCCCTAAATTGCAGACAAACTGCAAAAACAGAAAATAATGCATTTAATAATCAACTTACGCAAATAAATATACACCTAGCGAAGAATAAAGAGACAAATATTGTAAATATATTTTATCGATAAATTTGAACATGAGTTCATAAATCGGGAAGGAACAAAAGCTGCAGATGTCGCAATATATAGTACAATATATTACAAAATATAAAAAAATATGAGATAATAGCATAGATTAGGTTAGGTTCGGTTAGAGTGGCTGTTGGAAAGACCGACCCACTTAGGCCTATTGGCCCATTGTGATGCCACGTGGATCTGTGATACTCCTACTCTCGGAACCAATTTGAACTTATGAATCAGCGTATGCGACTGTTAGCGTCTACATATATAATCTCTAGATCGCATAAGTCATTGTAGAAGAAAGCTGCTAAGTGAAGTTTCCTCTTTGGGTGAGAGCTGGGCACGTACACAGTAGGTAGGAGACTGTCTCTTCCTCCTCCTGGCCAATGTAGCTTCTGCAGAAATCATTTGTAAAGACGCCAAGCCTTCTTGTATGATTGCCTATAAGGCAGTGCTCAGTGAGGACACGTATGATGGAGCTGAGATGTTTCTTATTTAGAAAGATCAAACTAATACAGCTATTCAGATCTAACATTGGCCAGATCTGTTTGGTCACTAGATATGTTAATCCAACAGTCCACCTAAGTTTAGTTCTTTTATTGGCATCCGGCTTTAATATTAGTTTGCACGTAGCGATTGGTATACCAATGCTACCCTTTTCCAGTAGAGTGGTTCCAATTTTGCAAAGTTCGCCGGCCCTATAATTCCTTGGAATGTCTCTCCCTAAGAGTTGACCGGAGTCAAGGGCCGTTCTATAATAGAATTTAGTGAAACTGAGTTCAGGGACTTGATAGCCGTTTGCCTATCCGAAAGAATGCGGATATCCTTTGCAGATATAACGGTTTTCTTCAGCCTGGACAGAGCTTCATTAATCGCCCAAATTTCCGGAAGGTGAGGCTTAGATTAAATTTATCTGAGAAAACACCGCCACCAACCTCTCTGACAGTCCTTGCATAGAAGTGGATTGACTTGTCATCCATGAAAGCATCTTCCTCCCAGAAGGATCTAGAGGGAATGCTTACATAAAAGTGTTTGTCAAACCAATGTTAGGGTGTAGTGTAATCGGTGTTATCTGGGAGGATTCCTAGTATACTATATTAAGAATATTATCGTGATTAAATAAATTAATAGTCCACGGTGTAGTCGCTGTATCGCAGCTTTTTGCCTGCTGAAGATATCGAACATCCAGTGCCGCGTAGGGAGTAGTGGGTAGAGATCCTCTTATGCATACACATGCTGTTCTTTGGACTCTGCTTAGTTTGCTGCGGTTGATCAAATGAAATCAAGTCAATCACACAACCACCCCGTAGGTGAATATCGGTCCTATAACTACCTCATTTGTTCCAAATGACTTTTTTGCAAGAGAGAAAGCTATTGTACCTTCCTCCATTCTTTCTTGAATATTAGGTTTTGCGTTTAGTTTTCTGTCAAAAATGAAATCCAGATATTTTGCTGTATCGGAAAAGATTAAACTGGTAACATTTATTGAGGGAGGGTCTATAATTAGAATTTTATATTTCCTGGAAAAGAGGACAAGATCAATTTTATGGGAGTTTACTACCAGTTCACAGCGATCTGCCCAACGGGTTAATCTGTTAAGATTTAGCTGAAGGAGTTCTTTAATTGTATTAAGATACTTACATGAGACGGCTATAGCAACGTCATCCACATAGGCAATCACCTTGCTACCACCCGTTTCCCAGTATATCAGCAGTTAATTAACCACTAAGTTCCAGAGAAGGAGAGAAAGGACACGGCCTTGCGGCGCACCTCTGCTGGCACATCTTTTAGCAAAAGCCTCATCCAGTTTGGAGTTGATAACCCTGCTACATATTTAGCATAAGACTGATCAATTCCCCAAGTGAGTCGCCTAGCCGCAGAATTGACAGCAGTCGTGATTGCGTATGTGTTGACACTGTTAAAAGCACCGTCTATGTCCAGGAAAGCGGCCACTCTCTATATGAAAGGGGTCGTTTTATGTGGCTAGTCAGTGAATGCAGAGCCGTGTCCACCGACTTACCTTTACGGTAGGCATGTTGAGCCGTTGACAAAAGTCTTGGATCAATTTCAGCTCGTATATGGATATCAATCAGTCGTTCGAGTTTTCAGAAGAAAAGATGAAAGACTTATAGGTCTGAGATCTTTTGGGACAACATGAGAACATTTTCCGTCTTTGGGAATGAAAACTACATTAACATCTCTCCATGACAGTTAAATGTAGATCATTTCTACACAGTTCTTCATTATATTCTCTGCTGGCAGGATAATATTTAAGGACGTTTGTAGCTCGGCGGATATTATACCCTCCGGACTAGCAGACTTGTATTATTTGAAGCTAAGTAGCGCCCTATGCAGTTTGTCTCTTGTAATCAGATTGTGAATTTTAGTCACGGTTGAAGTGGTCCTATTGCAGTTGCTACTGGCCGCGAATAGGGAGCTACCTGGAAAGTGGGTGTCCAATAGGAGGTTAAGTGATTCATAGGAGGTAAGTGATTCATCGCTTGAGGTTGTCCAAGAACCACCGGTTTTTTTGAAACATCTGGGCATCATATGATTTGTAGAGAGGATTTTTCTTAGCCAAGATGCCACAGAGGTTTCTGTTATTTGATCTATTATTATCCATAATGAGGGAAGGGTTACTCTCGAGTAGCTGCTGGAGTTTCGTGTCGTTCTTCTGCGATATTGAAAGTTTCTCAGAGAGGTCCTCCCTTGCACTTATTGCATCGATGAATGAAAACAAATGATGAAAACAAATGATAAACAAACAAATCTGCTGCATGGCTATCCTCCCCCTTGATATATCGAATTTCGGTGGTAAATTCGCTGATGAACGATAGGTAATTCGTTTGTGGCGGCGAGGACTTCTCTGGTCATTGCTTGAAGGTGAATATAAACGTCTTGTGGTCCGTTTAGATTGCGGCCGTTTAAGTGGCGGCGGCATGAAGAATGAACTTGCCATACAAACTAATCGTTGCGATGATTCGTTATGGAATTTTTTTTTTCGTCCATATATGGGAAAGTGAAATCGACCCCCCGTAGCACCTCGTGAATCAACGGCTTCAGGATTTGGGCTACGCTGAGAAGCCCAAACATCATGTGAGTGAAGTTTTTTTTTTTTTTTTGTTTTATAAGGGGTTAGTAGTAGTAGAAGGAGGAGAAAGGAAAATTGTTTTTGTACTGGTTTGAAACTTAGGTGTGATTAGTTTCGATATTCGCTCTCCAGGGGGGTGGGAGTCCGAATAGGATGGAGAGTTTTTTCTTCACTCAGAGTGATTCGAGGTATAATTCACAGTATTTTTTTCTGTGCTTGAAACTCTACAACAGCCAAATCTACGTGTCAGTGTTATGCCTTCACACGCAGAATTTTTTTGTCTGAGTTCCAATTACACAAACGAAAAACTGACTTGCCATGGGCAGGATTCGAACCTGGACCCTTCGAGTGAGAAGCGATTGCTAGTACCACTACACCACGGCCACCCCTATATAGACCAAAGGGTGTGATGATAGCTCGTCATCTGGATTAATCGGAACCTGGATGTTGGTGAAGTAGTGGTGGTAAGGGAGTGAGTAGCGAAGGGGTAGCGTAATTGCGTTGAGACTTCTGTGGTCCCCGCAGGGCCTCCAAGTACCGTCCAAGTACGGACCACGTGGAGCAGACTTGACCAATCAGTTTCAGTTTCAGTTTAAATGCACTTTCGTTTAACTAATTAATTTACTCTTACATGCTAGACAAAAAAATGCTTAAAAATTAGCTTAAATAACTTACAAATAAACTTATTCAAACTTACTGGCCCCATGCGGGCGCTCTAAGCTAAACCTAACACTTAAGCTATGTCTTTCGACGAATCTTACAGTCTAATTTTATATTTTACATTACATTACTTAATACTAGAACTAACAAAATATATTTTAAGTAAAAACTTAGTAAATGGACTGTTTTTTTTTATATTATAAAAACTTAAAACTAAAAACTTATAGACTACCTAAAAATAAATCTTAATCTACTTAACCTACTTACATCTAATATATTCACATACATACATATACATATATATCCATAATACCTATATACTTAATATATAAGTATATGCATATATATATATATTGTTTTTTTTTTAATTTTTTATTTTTATTTATTTTTTTTTTGTTTTTATATATTTTTTTTTTCTTAAAACTAACTTAATCCTACCTAAAACTATGTAAGCCGGCCAAGGCTAATAAAATAGTCAGACGACCGACTTTGCTTCCTATGGAGCTATCTAGTACTGGAGGAATTGGACGACGAAACTTCCCCTCCTTCAACCAGCCACCAAAATTGTTGGTGCTGCCGAGCAACATCCCTCATGTCGCGACTCCCTACCGCCCTAAGACTTGACCAATATTACTTTGACGGTGGGCATATCTCAGCTCGCATGAGAAATTCGAATTCATGTCGTGCAACGGTCAGCTTGTCTTGCGGTATGGGACGTGGTCGAGCAGAAACCGGTAGGTCATTCGTCTCTATAATGATTACCTGCCCGGTGACTTCAGCGACTTGGACTTCTAGCCACTGAAGGGACTGGTGGAGTACTGGGTAAAGAAGAACATGCAACTAATTGTAGGCTGCAACGCAAACGCCCATCACACGGTATGGAGCAAATGTATCAAATCGAGCTCAAACATAAACTAAACAAACGGGGTGCGTCTCTACTAGAATTTATAAATTCAAATAATATATAAATTTTAAACCAGAGAGGCAACCCCACATTAGGTCAGAGGTCCCAGATTTCACTCTACCCACTACTTTTATAAAAAAAATTATAAAGAATTGGTCTGTCTCATCCGAAGCCTCAATGTCGGATCATCGCCACAACCTATTTGACTTTGAATAAGGTACTATTATATCTGAAAAATACTGACAACCCAAATCCATAAACTGGGAATACCATCAAAAGTTCCCGGAATTTATTCAGAAAATTAAAAAAGAAAAATGTTGGTCTTGGACCAACATTTCTTTTACTCCATCAATGTTCTCGTCGGTTTTCGATGTCGATGGTCTGACACTGCGTTCATCATCTTCGATTGACTCACGACCACTTTTGAACCGCTCGTGCAACTGGTAAACAACCGTTTTCTTTAGAGAATCGTTGCCGAAACACTTTTCCAACATTTCCAACGTTCGCGCACCATTAAATCGGTTTTTTTCGCAAAATTTAATACAAGTTCGTTGTTGCAAATTTAAATCCATTTCTAAAATTGTCAAAAATCGCCAACACGCACAAGATAGGTGCACTCTTGGCTACGTAACTTTTGCAAATGTCAAGCTATGATGCGAAGATTTAGAGGGAATGTCAACAACAGATTTACCAACTTAAAAAAAACAGAACTCAAATCGAAACAATGGGAGCGCCACACGGTGGTTATTTGGAACTTTTCGATCAAGGTGATTTACTGTCAAAACCTCATGGATAACCTGAGATGTAACACAAACATCAGAAATATGCACAATATTTAGCTAACTTGTGATAGTTTCAATATGGCAATTATAATTCCATTTCATCAAGCTTGCCCAGAAAAAGAAAAAACACGTAATCGACTTACACCCTGGTGGAACAAAAAAGTAGCCAAACTTAGAACAGAGACGAGATAGCTCTTCAACCGGGCTAAACGTAATAGTGAATGGGAAAACACTTACCATGTACAACCAAGAAATTAGAAGGGCCAAGAGGGAATCGTGGAGAAATTTCTGTCGTACAATCTTTAGCACCAGAAGTTGTGCCCACATACGCCAAAAACCTGTTACAAACGCTTTAGTTCTTAGCCGAAACACACTCAACAGACTCGACGATAATTCCATAAACCCAAGAAAATCCTCCCCAGAGAAGGATAAACAGACCTCTAAGGGAGGACTGGTACAGAGCAAAGGAAATTTTTCATGAAGGCAAAGTAATTTGGCCAATCAACTCTGTTCAACCTTTCAAAGCCCCTGGTGAGGATGGAATATTCCCAGCTTTACTACAAAAGGGCATCCCGCAACTGCTACCTGTACTAATTCACTTATTCATAGCTAGCTGCGCGTGGGGATACTTACCAAAAAAGTGGAAGGAGGCAACCTCAAATATATACCTAGGGTAGGAATCAGACAGTTTGAACTATCAAAATCATATAGACCAATCAGCCTCACTTCCTTTTTCCTCAAAACTATGGAAAAAATCCTCGATAGACATATCAGAGACGGGAAACTTCAAATGAACCCCCTTCACAAATATCAATATGCCAACCAACCTGGAAAATCAAACATATACATACGTCGTTTGTTTTCTCGATTTAGAAGGGGCACTTGGCAACACAGAGTTCTCCTTGGTATACATATAAAGGCATTCAAAACATGGGAGTTGACGACACCACATGTAAATGGATTCAATTAGTTTCAATGTTGAAACGAACCTGCAATCAGCTATACATGCTTTCGCATCATACTGTGTTAACTGGAAAATCAAAATTAATGCTTCTAAGACTCAAGCTATCTTTTTCACTCGTAAAAGGAAATCTTGTTTACTACCAAGCAACAGACTTCTATTGAACGGTGTTCAGATTGAGTGGAAATCGAATGGAAAGTACCTTGGTATATGTTTAGACAAACACTTAACTTTTAATCTTCATGTGCAAGAAGTAATTAAAAAAGTCAACACAACCAAATGAATTACTAATTTTTAAGGCTATCTTTCAAGCCATTATATTCTACGGATCTCCAGTCTGGGGTAGGTGCGCGAAAAGTCACTTGCGCAAACTTCAGACAACCCAAAACAAATTATTGAAAATGATCCTAAATCTGCCTTGGTTTTTCTCTACAAAAGAACTACATGAAATAGCAAATATAGAAATGGTAGAAAATAGAATTGAAAAGCTTTGGAACCAATATAATATATCGTGCTTATCCTCTGACAATGACTTCATCATAAACTTAGCATCATAGTGAATGTAACACTTTTTTCTGTTCAACTAAACATATATTTACTTCTTGTATTTATTTATTTATTTATTCATTTTTTGTCTTTTTTTGTTTGTTTATTTTTCTATTTATTTATTTATTTACTTGTTTATTTCACTGTTTATTTATTTATTATTTTTCCTTGTTTTTTGCTTTATTTATTGTGTTGTTTATTTATTTATTAATTTTTCATTTATCTATTTACTTATTCGTTTGTTTATTTATTTATTATTTATTTATTAGTTATTTATTATTTATTTATTATTTATTTATTGTTTATTTATTATTTTTTTATTATTTATTTATTATTTATTTATTTATTATTTACTTATAATTTATTTATTATTTATTTCTTATTTATTTATTTATTTCCAACTATTAATTAAATAGCACTTAAATTTTGTACTTTCAAACCCAGTTATGCAACCACTTCTCTTTTCCCTCCAAGGATATCGGGCATAGAACTTACTTTAGTGGAGGTTTTTACTGGCTTTTCCTTCAAATTTATAAAATTCTGTGATATTATTTTAAGCATTTGTAATATTTTAGTAGTAAGGTGCTTCAATCAAATCTCTGTAATACGAGCATTATGACTATAAATATTGTGAACATTATACCACAATAAATAAAATAAAATAAAATAAAATAAAAATGTAAATGGATGAAATTGAGTCTAAAACATAAAAACCTCATTAGGCAGCAAAAAACTCGATCTCATAGCTACGAAAGGATGACTAAATATATACCAGAGAGGAGTACTATCACCCCTACTATGGACCATCGAAGTTAATGAACTACTGATTATTCTCAGTAATGTTGGATTTCAGTCCCACAAAGAAAACACTATCGACTTTTTATACTTTATATTTATTTAAATGGGAAAAAGACAAAAACGGACCGGCCAGCACAATGGTTCAAATAAGACTCTAGTACTACTCTACTTGCTTGCTGGATTTTTAAAAAGGTAAGGTCGACTTTGGCTTGTTTGTCTCGATCTGTGTGTTTATTCGCTGGTCGCGGTGTCGTCGTCGGTCTATCTGTCGTGTGCTTCCACTCTGTACATCCCGTTCAGTCGGATGTTCTCTTGTGTTTTTTGTTGTATTTCGTGTGGTGTTCGTTCCATTTGGCGACGGATGATTTTACTGTTCTGTCGTCTTTTGGGTATGAATTGTATGCGTCTTCTACGTAGTTATGTGTGTGTGTTATGTGTAAGTTTGTCGTACATTCAGTAGGGTATCTCCGTGTCGGTCTGGCTACCTATCCCACAGTAATGATGACTTCTATGTCCAAGAATAAGCAGATGATATTGCTATCCTAATCAGAGATAAATTCGAAGACGCAATCTGAGATCACCTCCAAAGGTCTCTGAACCTATTTACTGAACGGTGCACCAAAGTTACACACAAAGTCAATTCTAAAAAAAGCACCATTCTTAGATTCTCTAAGAGAAGAAGGCGAGGAGGGCTCAGAAATGCCACACTCTTTGGTGAAACACTAGTGTTATCAACGGAAGTCATATATTTGACTCACACGGATGAAAACTTACGTGGATCAGTAAAAGTCGAGTTGGAACAAATTAGGGACTTAATCCTAAAATGACGCTGTGGATGTACACGACAATAATGAGACTTATCATCACGTATGCAGACACCGTTTGGTGACATAAAGCAACGCAGAGTTCAACACAGGCTAAACTCAACAGATTTCAGAGACTAGCCTGTGTTTGTGCAACTGGTGCTATGAAAACCGCACCAACAGCTGAGCTTGAAGTTATCCTAAACATCCCACCCCTTCATCTAGAACTCATGAAAGAAGCAATAGTACATTCTTACATGTAAGGTAAGTTTATACTGTAATAACTGTAAGGTTATATTTCCAGTTCGTGTTAACTGGGAACAGGAAAAACAAACATTTCCCAAGGACAAGGAAGTATACGGTGCTCGCACTAAAAGGTCCATGCATGCCAGTATGGATACAAGCAGCTCCGTATTTCAGTCTGAAATCCATGCTTTGCATTCGAGAGAATCGGAAAAGATATATTATATAACAAACAAAAACATTTACATTCTCTAAAATAAAATCAAAACTGGTCTAGGATGGCCTTCAGCTCCTACAACTACTGGCCACCACAAATAAAATCCATCAAATTTGGGTGCCAGGACATAGTAGATATGAAGGCAATGCAAAAGCCGACGGCCTAGCCGAAAAAGGAGCCGCATCTCAATTCATGGTCATTCTGTG
This sequence comes from Volucella bombylans, assembly GCA_949129095.1. Taxonomy (NCBI): domain Eukaryota; kingdom Metazoa; phylum Arthropoda; class Insecta; order Diptera; family Syrphidae; genus Volucella; species Volucella bombylans. Next base: position 108,268,454 of record OX422140.1, on the reverse strand, counting down.
GGCTCTTAATAAACACCATAAAAGAAAGTATTAAAACTTGGCTAGAGGAAAAGAAGCTTCATTTCTGGAGAGAAACCGAAAGAAACAGATAAGCCAAAAACTTTATGCCAAGCAGTTTCCACAATAAAACAAAACAACTACAATACTGTATACAACTAAGTAGAAGTCAGATTCGAGTGAGTACAGGTTTTCTCATAGGACACTGCCGTGTGAAAAAACACCTGATGACCATGGGCATAGCACAAGACGATACATGCAGACTGTGCAACGAGGACGTGGAATCAGCAAAACACATACTATGTGACTGCAATGGTTTAGCCAAAACACGTCAACGTTGCCTAGGTAAATTCTTGAAACGGCGGACATAACTGCCAGCTCACCCAAAGACTTAGTAGCGTTCCTAACAAATTGCGGGTCACGTATTGTCACAACCTCCTCTGAAATTCGTAGTATTCTTCTTCTTGTACATCGTTCAACATGCGCGTGTTAAATTTGGACGAACGACTTCGTATATAACAGGACGACATTTGTCATCGTTAATTTTATATGCGACACATACCCAGTTTATCCGACAGATCAATGTGCGTTGATGCAATCCGCATTGGTTCAATACGCTCGAATAAACACCACTTCAAACCGCATTGAAATATACAACACGCATACATTCTGTTGTGGAGCTTTAAAACGTAATAGATTGATGTGAATGATCCTTAAAGATAAACTAAAACTCGACGATAACTTGATATCGATAACCCTTTATAAACACTAGTGTTCTCCTATCCTCGAAACGTCAAAATCCTTCCATAAGCCGTTTCCGGCATTTTACATTCCCTTTTCTGTTGATGCCGTTTGTAAGAGGTTGGACGAACACAAGTGTAATTAACCAAAATCCAAAAATATTGTAAACATCATGTAATCATATCATACGAGTATTATAGGAAAATAAAATACACGCAAGAAGTCACGAGCGCAAGAGTGATATTTATTTATGTGGACCGAGGCATCAACACCTTTTATTTTCACTTCATACGTGTATGAAATTGATTCAACACCAGATTGTTCAAGAAGTTTACCTCAGCGAAACGCTATTGAGTATCAGTGGGGTCGACACCAGCTAATATTTGCAGTGCGAGTCGCCATCAAGATATAAGGAGTTTTACCTCAGCGAACCGCTATTTTACAGCGGCGAGTTGAAACAAAAAACCCAGTGAGGTTACCCATGGAGCCCTAACCTAAAAGAGGGAAAGTGAGTGTACACGAGTAAAACGCCAGCGGAGCACCTATTTGCGGGACATCGAGTACCCAAGCAGCTTCAACGAAATTTGAAGATTTCCCCAACATCAGCGGTGTGCTAGTTACCACCGAGACTTAGCGAAGCCCAGCCAATAATCAGCGACGAGACTACACACGAGGCCCAAGTCTTAATGAGGAAGTGTGGTTAAACACGGAGCCGTACCAAAGGGAAAATTCAACGTGTCAAAATAAGTTGAACTACGGAGTCAGCCGCAAAGAAGGTTAGGCATCTCAGCGGATCCAAGCAACAACATTCAGATCATCCACCGACATCGAAGCATAGGCAGCGCAGAAGAAATTCAGGTGAGTACACCTTTTTGAGTTATTGAGTTGGGGGTTGTTGATTTGATTTGGTGGTTAGTGTCTACGCGGTGAGTCGTGATTTGAGAGAGGCAATACGAGTATATACCAATCGAGTGTACGTCGACAAGAGTCCAGTAGTCCACCAGGCAGCGAGTCAAGTCCAAGGCAAAAAAAAAAAATTCAAATCCAGCGGGTAGGTAGGCGGCGAGTCGCAATTTGTATTCTATCGAGGTCTATCTATAGGTATTAAAGCGTAGCTGGTGGGGATTATTTGTGATTTCAGTTAGTAGGGCAGAGAAATTTCGTAGAATGCCTAAGACCAGGTCGACTAAGGCGGTAAGCGGTCAAGTGGCAGACGGTCAAGGAATGGAAAGTGACAGCCAAAATGAAATGGACATCACCACCTGTGAGCAGAGAAGGACTGTGGATGAAACTACAAATATGGCGGCACTACGATGTCGTGAAATAGCTAAGTGAACTGCGAGCGGAGATAACCAGAAATAAGGAAGCCGAATTAGGAACATTAGTCCAAGACTCAGCGGCAAACCTTATAGCCGTGGGTAGAGAAGGAGGAGACGCAAATAAGGGAAGTTCAGACTCGACGGCGGCTGCGTCTACACCGAGTGCACATGAAGGAACCCTTAGTGAAGTGGAACTAACGTTAGCGGCCGCGTTAAGCGAGCTTAGCCGTACGTTGAGTAACACAAGACCAGAAGGAGGACGTAGGCTCTATGATCTTTCGATATTCGACGGATGGCCAGAAGACTGGCCCATGTTTAGGGAATCCTTCCAGATTACCACCGAGGAGTACCGTTACAGTAACCGGCAGAATTTGATGCGCCTTCAAAAGGCACTAAAGGGTAAGGCCAAAGAAGCTGTGGAGTGTCTGCTCATCCACAGTAGCAACGTTACGAGAATTATCGACATGCTTAAAGGACGTTTGGGAGATCGGATCAGCTCGTGAAGAAGGGAAGGGAAAAAATCCGGGAAAACTACGTTTAGTCTTCGACGCTGTGGAGCAAGTTGGTGGAATCTCGCTCAACTTAGTCCTGCTAAGTAGTCCAGATGAATGTCAGCCCTTGACCACGGTTCTGATGAAGTTCAGGCAGAGGCCGATAGGTGTGTGCGCCGATATCGTCGAAATGTTCCATCAAGTCAAAATTCGCCGAGAAGACCAAATAGCTCAATGATTCGTCTGGAGAACGGATCCGAGGGAATCCATTGGAGAGTATGTAATGACATCTATAACGTTCGGAGCTACCTGCTCGCCCTGTTCGGCGCAATTCGTAAAAAACCGAAACGCGGAGGAATTTCGTGGGATGTATACAGTAGCCGTGGACGCCACCAAGAATAACCACAACGTGGATGATTTTGTTCATTGTTTTGAAACGGAACAAGAGGCCGTGCGCGTTTCGGTGGAGGTCATTTGGATTCAGAAGCAAGGAGGCTTTCAGCTCAAGCGTTTCGTATCGAACTCCAAGAGACTAATAAAGACGTTTGAAGATACCGAAGTCCAGTTCCCTGTCCTGAATTTTGACAAAAGCGAAACAAAAAACTATCAGAAGGTGTTGGGATTGCACTGGGATACAAACCAGGACAGGTTCAAATTCATCATGACGTTTGCGAAAATTGATCCAGCATTATTAAATGGAACTCGGAGGCCAACTAAGCGTGAAATGTTAAGCATAGTCATGTCTGTGTTCGATCCATTTGGGTTAGTGGCGGAGTACACCGGCGCTATAGCGGAGTTGGCGCTATAGTCCGTATGGCGACAGTAAGTAGACTGGGATGCGAAAATCCCTGATGAAGGAAATACGATCTTGTTGAGATGAATTGACAGATTGAAGGAGATAGAAGATATCAGTGTTCACCGCTATAGTGGAATCGGTTTCACCTCAAAGCCTATAGAACTGCACGCATTCTACGATGTAAGTGAGCAGGCCTTTGCAGAAGCAGCGTACTGGAGAATCCCCAATGAAGACGGCACGGGAAGGCTGGCATTCGTAGCACGAAAAACGAAGTGTGCCCCGTTGAAATTAACTTCAATACCACGCCTTGAACTACTACTATATCTAGGTATAGTTAGTCTATGGAACTAACCTAGATGGCAAACTTTCCAGATATTCGAAAATCAAAACTGGCTTTCTACTGATCGCCCCTAACCGTGTGACTCTTTCTTTGAATACGTGTGAAATGTGATCAATGGCAATTTCCCTTCTTTTTTGTACAAACCACGCCCATTTTAACCAAAAAACGGCATCCACATTACACACACTCGTCCAAATCGCTCTCATTCTAGCAATTTTACTTGTAAATTGCTCTCATTCTAGCAAATTTTGACAAAGTTATAGAGATGTAAAAGTGTTGGAATTCACTTACAGTGTGTCTGTGCGAAAGTTAAGGGTTTGCCAAAGTATTAGTAGAGTTTGACGTCTAGGTTAGTTTATCTATGGTTGAAGTGTCAGTTCAACCAGCTGTTTGTTAAACTTCTCTCGCTCATTTTGGATAATTTTATATAAACACCACCATTTCTACGGGTATTGAACCAATGCGGATTGTTTCAACGCACATTGAGCTGTCGTATAAACTGGGTAACAGTCATTCCAATTTCAATGATGATTCACGGAATGTCGTAACAATTTAAATTATTCGCACTTCGAAACAACATTTCCCTGCCAGGAGTTCAGTTTGCTAATCCGGAAAAAAAATATTCATTGTCAGTATGGCTGATTCGCAGCCAATTATCTTAAAGTGCCTTTATCGAATTTTTAAGAGTTACCTGAAAGTCTGAAACATCGTTGCTTGCGGTTATAGATTACATTGCATACTACCAGCACAATATACAGTATATGTAGTATAAAACCAGTTATAGTGACAGAGCATAAGACTCGCTCAGCTCGACAAAATTTCAATACTATACTATAGTTCAAGTTACTCATTTGGTATATAAAAAATTGTTCATAGTGCATTTCTTCGCATAAAAAAGGGCTTTGTACAGAATTTGGGCAAAAGTGTGAAGTATGCATTAAGTGATGATGTATAACGTTTTATTTCATCAACTTATTTAGATAATAATTCAAGAAAAATGTCATCTGCCAAAGATTGAGGACATAACAGAAAAGATTTGGAATGCAAAATTCTTTAGCGTAATCAATATCAAGAATGGGTTTTGGCTTACGAGTCTTCAGATGAGCTTTGCGCATTTGCGACTCCATATAGCAATTTCCAACCGTTTGCCTATTGGTATAGCGGTGTTTTGAGGTGTTTCAAAGCATGAATATAGAAAATAATTATTACTTTGAAGTATCTATAATGAAGTAAATGTGATCATACTAAATAAATTATTTTATAAAAAAAAAATATTACAGAAGGAGAGAAAATAGAAGGGCAAATTAACCAAAAATATATAAAGTTATTATACAACTTAGGAAGTAATTTAAAATAAAGAATTTAAAAGGCCCTAATACCTATTATTGCCTACTAAATACGAAAAGAGGGAACCATTAAAATGATAAACAAAACAGAGTCTATTGTACTTATGCTAAGAAGAGAATTCCATAAGCGAAAAGCATGTGATGATATACGTGACATTCAACTAATAATAAATGATAGATAATTGAGAAATATTTTGAGTAAAGTTAGAGAAAGAAATATTAAAGTTAATCTCACTAAATTTCAGTACTGCGTGGAAAATGATAAATATCTGTGTTTTATGGTTACGAGAAATGGAATTGAAATTGGTAAAGATAAGATAGAAAGTATTAATAATTTAGAAGCGCTGAAGAGTAAGGTTGAAATTCAATTTTTTTTAGAAATGATTAACTATATAAGACAGTTGGTACTTAATATGGCCGAAAAAGAAAAACTCACAATTTGTGTGCATAGAATCAATCACATTTAGAAGTAGTAGATAGTACTAAAAAAGAAATTTGCAACACTACTTGAAATTTAAAGCCAAAGTAGAGGAGGCTTTGGTCTAATACAAACCAAGCGCATCGTTTCATTTATCTGAATGGGGAAAGGGATATGCTCAGGTAGAAAAACGAGCGTTATCAATTCTGCTTCCGGTGAATAAGTTTCACCAGTGGACTTATGGACAAACTATGTAGTATTATGTATGTATTTATTTTCTTTTAGGTTTGAGATACAATCAAATAATTCACTAAATATAAACCATAAAAATTCAAGTTCTAAATATAAATTATAAGAAAGACTGGTGACATTCAGTATTTAAAAGGCTATACCAGTGTGACACTTTCAAAAAATCGTTTTTTTTTTTGCTTATTCGATAGTTTATACTTTCAAAAATATCCTGTGAAAGCGGCAAGGTCGTATCTTGAATAGTTTTTGAATGGCAGCGTTCTAAAGAGTGACCACTCGCAGGTATAAACCGTTCCACCTGCCTATAGACGAAGTTTCGGAGTTAGTGTGTAGTTACCTGAATCTTTCGCATTATAAACAGTACATAGGTAATATAGAGGGCCTATATAGGTGTATACGGTCCTTGTAATATAGTTTATTTCCACTTTAAATATATTTTGGAGCCGTAAAGGTACTGTTGTTGAAACGTCTATTCAGTTTACTCTCAGTACACAACGCAACGAAAATGAGTAATACAAAAAGGCTCTGACGATAATCCTCTATCTAGGTCAAGGTCTAAGAAGAGAAGATTTTCAGGAAATCGTTTTACATACGAACAGTCCACCGCAAATACCAGTACAGCCGCTGAAAAACTGTTACACACCGGAGATAACGAAATTGTCGTTGAACAGACACATAGATACTGGAAGCTCAAGGAATGGACTCATCAAAGTTCAAGCACGATTATTTACCGCTTGATAAGGATGTTACGGAAGCTTTGAAACCAATTTATACTGATTTGTGTTCAAGGGTATTGCTAGAGCGATGCAAAGGAGGAAACACACAAAACAAAAACGAAATTTATAATGGGTTGCTATGGCACAGCGGGATGAAAACGATTGAGCTCGCTAATTTCCTAGCAGTTTCAATATTTAATGATGGTTTTTATAGTATTTTAAAAATGATGGAAGTTATGGGCGTGGTTGTCGGCCCTATTGCGTAAGAATATACAGTTCAAACAGATTCGGCTGTATCAAGCAGGCGAAGATACGTCATGCGGCGTCCTCAAAAGAGGCACGAACAGCCCGGAGACAAGCATTAGCCTCTCAGCAGGCATTTTTCGAGAAAGATAAGAAAGAAAGATAAGCAATTTTTATGGTAAATATAATTTTATCTAGCAAAAATCGATAGTTGAAACTTTAAACGCGTTTTTCTCGAAACGACATTTTTCAAAATTGCTGACATCATAACTCAACGAAAAATTGACAGATCGACTTCAAATTGAAACTAAGTATTCTTGAATATATTTACTATACCTACTATACCTACGATCTTTTTGATTGGTTGAAAATTGCTAATTTGGCATTAAAAAAACGACAATTTTTTACCCCAAAACACGACATTTTTTTTTTCAGAACTACGCCATTTTGTTAATTTTTGATATTTTTTAAAAACTGTAGGTCATTGTATAGAAAATACCTTCAACTTTAATAACCTTTTTGAATTTTTTTGTTTCAGCTACTCATTCGGCCGGAATCATGTCAGCAGTTGGGGAACTTTTTTTTTTGGCACCTCCGAAGACAGCACATAACTCCTTTATTTTTCAATATTTTTGTATAAAAAAAATCTTACAATATAGCTGAAAATATACCTTATTATATCCAGAAAACTTCAAAACATTCTATCGAGTACTTTCTTTTAAAACAATTCCCGAAAATTATGGGTTACACTGGTATATGAGTGTCACTTCAATTTGTTATAGCAAAACTAAGTAAAATTAAAATTGTGGGGTGTGGTGACCGTAAAAGAATTCACAGTAGTATTTTAAAAAAAAAGAAGAACTTTTATTTTAAAATACAACATTACCAAAATCATGATAATAAAGTAATTCAGAAAAAAGAAAGAAAAATTCTAACGAGAATGGGGAAAAAGAATGATTAAACCAAAATACATATGGATGCTAAGATATCATAATCAAGGCTGAATACGAGTAGCTACATTTTAACACGTTTTAAAAAGGTTGCAGATATTGTTATTGTCCTGCTGGACTGCGGGAGTTCATTAAGTAACCCATAAAACCAAACAGAAAAAAAAATACGGTAAGTAGTGGGTACTGATAAGACTAAATTAAACGAAAATTACGATTGCCAGGCATTAAAAAGAATAATTTTAAAACATTAAAACAATATAAATGAGGGACCTGAATAATTTGTATGGTACAAAACAAAGGAAAACTATGATGTCTACTAGATCTACGACAGATTTTTCTCAGGACATAATTCTGTAAAATCAACAGAGGTTGTATCTTATTACGATATTGTAAATAGGAGTGGAAAATGCCATAATAAATTATCTTCAAAAGCTTGCTTGAGCATACGTTACGCAAATAATAAAAGTGACGAAGGGTGCATTAGAAGTTTTTTCTTAGTATTAGTATTAATTTGGTTAGAAAAACACAACCTAGAATCTAAGTTTAGTTCCAAATATCTTAATTCATCAACTCTCTCAACTATAAAACATTTATTACTAAAGTTTTCATTATAAGAAAAGGAGTGAGCCGAAAAACCAGACGAACAATTCAGTTAGATAGTTTGATTCTATTACACTCAGGAGCGTGGGAATAAACATTTACATCAACTATACGAGAAGGATAAACAAAAAACCATTATCTAGATTGTTGAACTTATTACTATTGTGTTCAGCAAACCAGAGTCTCAACAGACTAAGATCCCAGTTAACATCACAAACTAGGACCAATGTGGCCATGTATGAAGCTAATGTCGTTAGCAAAGCTGTTAGTAAACCCTTGTAACTAAAAGCAACAAGAGAATTGTTATAGACAAGGAACGGAATTGGACCTAAAACTGAGCCTTGAGAAACGCCTAAGTTAAAATATTTAACTCCACTCCTTACCTCCTCAAGTTTTATTGTTTGTTTTTTTTTTTTGGTACGAATACACTTATAATGCCTTAGCGTGTAACACACAGTTTTTTGGAAAATGGGACAGAGAGAAAAAGAAAGATGTTTATGCTCAGTGGTTATTTCGCTCCATGGGTGACATCCAACATTTAATGGGTGGACTAAATTCTTAGTGGAAGTTGGATTGTTGTTAATTTCTAGTCAACTACTCATCTTACTTGATTTTCATTAGCTGAAAAAATGAATGTCTTTGGAGTGAGGCTGGGATTTGAACACCGAACCTTCCGATTTGAAAGCCACACCACTTGAGCCACGGCCACCCTGTTCTTAAGATATGACCTATGCCATTGTTTTCTAAGTAAAATATTGTGGTCGACCATTTCGAATGATATAGGTATATCAATATACTATACAAAACTATCATAAGTCATTTGCGGAATTAATTAAAAAAGCTATTCATAAGGTTCCATCAGGTAAATTGCAGACGATATTAATGAAATTCTGGAACTATTATATTATTTAAATTGGAAAATATGTGCATATTGCCGATTATCTATCAAGGCATTTTTTTAAAAATTGAAGAAGTTATGGATGAGAGAAAAATAATGAAAACTGTGTTCAGCTAAGCGTTGTAGAAAATACTGCCGAAAAGGATGGCCGTTAAGAAAAGAAAAATGTGGTGATGAAGTAAAACCATACTATAAAATTAAAGCCTTTATAAATACATAGGAAAAAATTGTTTTTTTTTTTATGAAAATCAAATAGTAATTCCCTCAAAAAATTAAATTGAAAATCTTACACGTTCTTCACGAATGTCAATTTGGCATAACAAAAAAACTGAACAGGAACGGATATAGATACCGAAAACTTTATTATACTCATAGCTTGCTCGTAGTGCCAAGATATCAAAATAAAAACAGAAGCAACCAGCGATAGTTCAAGAAGTACCCGCGCTTCCGTGTAAAAAATTGCATGCGATATACGAGTAGCTGAGTTTGGTAATAACCCGCTGTTTTGTCACAATTGATTATTTTTCAAAACGGATTGGTGTGCCCGAAATCCAAAAAACGAAATAGCCGCAGAGGTTAAAAGGCGTTGGATGGAATTATTTGCAGGGCTGGGAATAGGAAAAACAATTCTCACCGATAAAAAACCATTTTCAGCACTTGAATTAATAAATTTCTTGCAAAGGTGGCAAGTCCTATTAAGAACTCGTGGCCCCTATAAGCAATAGGAAACGCCATGACAAAGAGAGCAATGATAAAGTTAATGCATAAGAAAAACTGTTCCCATGAGGAATTTTACACACTATTATTTGAGTATCGAAGCTCTCATGTTAAAGACATGACATATTCTACATTTCAACTTGTATACATATAATCATCATCTACGACCAAAGGTTCTAGTAAGTGATCATATGACGGGACTACTTACAAAATACTGCAACAAAAACTACAAAACTAAAAAACCGTTTTACAAATTTATCAATCAAAAATAGTTAGACTTCAGAAAAAATTCAGCTTTTACATAGCTTTTATTAAAATTAAATTTTTTTTTATAGAAGCTATACCATATTCTTAAGGTCAAGACCTGAGATAAAGTTGAAAGTTACAATATAAATAAATTTCAGAGGCAGAATATTTTAAAACTAGAAGTGGAAAAAGTTATAAAAGAAACTGTAATATTTTTAAAGTGAAACTTTTTATCGTTGTTATGCAATAATTCCGAGCTCCGATGAAACGAAAAAGCGACAGGAAACAAGAAAGGGTAGCGCGCGTGGTGAGGCAGCTCGGAGAGAATGAGATATGAGGCAGGATTGCAAAGGCGACAGACTTGGAATAGGGAACAAAAAGTGAGGGGATAACGCGCATTGGGGCAATACCTCGGTCAGAATAAGCCATGAACGGTAAGGAATTGTGTGCATAGCAACACCATCAGCGTCGTCATTATCATTGTTACCATCGTTAAAGTAGCTACCTAGATATAACAGAGCAACACAAAGGGATCATCAACACGTAACGGTAAACTTTAGCTTTTGGCGTTTGTTTGTCAACGCCAAGATGATAAGCAACATAGAATAGCCCAGCAACAGAATTGCTCCAGAGACATTGGTTTACCTAGTTTGGAAATAGCGGCATTAGCATAGCAATGCAAGCAAAACAACATGATTGTTGACTGTTGACTGTTGACTATCAACTTCTCATTGCTCAGTTACTTTATGGTAACAAGTCAGTCGTGCGAAGAGCCTCGAAGTAAAAAGACATTATTTAAATAACTTGCGTTTTATTTGTAAGTGTTGGACAAATACATAACGCGTGCGCGGGATACTGACGCTCCATCTTGTGTTCGTGCTCTAGACCCGAGTCCCGCATGAGTGCGGCGAGTTCTCAAGAGAATTTACTTAGAAATTACCTATGTTGTAGAGTATCCCTGGCGTGTGTCATCAATTATGCGGAATTTGTTATTTGTTGATATTGTCGTCTTCACTGTTAAACATTCCGCAAAATTATTATTTTTTTCTGCAGTAACGTCTTTCAATCTGTTCGACTTGTTTTCGAACACCCCCTTTAGTCATATGCTTACAACTACGCAGGCTGTACCGGTCTTAGCAACAGAAAGAAAAAGCCAAGCCATGTATTGTCAAGCGGTATTAGAAAAGATGCAGCCGTCCATAGACAATCCGATCACTTGTTTGCAACTAATATAAGTATGCAGGCTGAACCGATCTTGACAACAGAAACCAAGCCAGATTGCCAAGCGACAATCCCATGAGGCCAAACACGCTGTTGCTATGCATGAAGAAGCTGCCGAACCATCGGTACCATCGCATATCTTAGATGACGGTTATATCAGCCTTATATGCCTCTAGTGTTCCCACAAGATGTTCAGGAGCACCTGATCACTTAAGAGTCTTCACATTCTAAACGTAGTTATCATTATCACGTTTGCATGGGTCGTCAACAATTAAGCAGTTCTTATCCGAGGCTGTTATTGTCTTTACACTATTATTTCTCATATGCATCTTTTGAGATCAAAGGCGACGTGATGTAGATCAACATTTCTGATATTTAAGATATTACAGTCGACCTGCTCAACAAGATATGTTCCCACTCCTTACAATAGGTATTCGTTTCCTTTAGAGGTGATGTTCTTGTGACGTTTTTTGTTAGAATTTAGCGTAAGGTGTGGATTTAAGGCAAAAAATGAATTCGAAAAGGTGACGTGTGTTTTCTTCAACATCTTCAACAAATGAGGGTAAAATATTTATATGTTGAGGACCAAGAGCTCGCAGACCACGTCACAATGCCGAATTATAATTTGAAGGTGGTAAAATACTTTGTCTACTTTGGTAAACTTTAAAAACGAAAACTTCATAGAGATCAAGAGAAGAATTATTTGGAACAATCGCTGTTTCTTTGGACTAAGAAGGTAATTGGGCTGGATCATCTTCAAATCTATACCGGAGGGTCAGATATAACCAGTGTTTTACGTAGATACCTGCCATGAAAGCTAAATATACGTCTTTTTACGAGAGATCAGCTCGCTTCAATCGCATACCTAAGGTTAACAATAATTAGGTCTATTATGGGAACCCGACGGACTGCTTTCAATGTGCCCTGAAGGAAAATTGTCAAAAACATAACACAAACTCTTTCGCCAGGTTCCACATAAATAGACCACAAATGGACCCTTGAGGGCAAACTCGCTCTACATCAACAGCACGCCTGCCATAGAAATAGCTTTCCCATAAACCGATTCCCGGCAGTCTAGTTCACCTAACCTGGGCAGAATCCTCTGCCAATTTGAATTGCCAAATGCGCCTTAAGATCAATAAAGATGCCTAAGACAATCAAGGCACTGCTATTCTGGACGCAGTCTTTAAAAGGCCATGCGTCCTCGACACCTCTGCCCTTTCTGAACCCAAGTTGGACAGAAAGAACACGCTCGTCTATCCTATTTAAGAGTCTCTCCGTGACGGTGAAAGGTTGAGGTTGGGGAAGCTTTAACACGTTCCTCTCCAGGAAAAAACTCATCATGAAAGGCACTCAGGCACCGCCTACATGTGGATATCAAAGTGCCATGCACACGGATGCCCCCAATATCATCAGTTCTTTCAGTATTCTTTCAAATTTTATACAATTTTACCCTAATGTCGGAAACAAAATTCCTCCATTTGGATTATTTTGCACTGACTATGATAGTCATTATTATATTCAGTAAGGCACTGCCGATAGAACCCAGCTGAGCCAAGTTCTCAGCATTGGCAGCCCAAGCACGTTGGAATTTCTACCTCAGTTTCTCATCGCCCTCTGCTTAAGAGTCAGGTCGCGATTCCATCATTTCACTTCTGGTTGATTATGCTTTCAGCTTGTTGTAAGAAGATCATCGTTGGTTCGCCAGGCGAAATCGTTTATGTGTGAAATCTGTCGATTGATGTCATAGTTCCATGCTTCTGAAGAAATAACGAAGTTACGGACGCCATACACATTTCCCCGCTTTTGGTTTCAGTTACGATTGCCTAGTAGCTTTGCTAAACCGCAAGGGAGACGATGCATTAGCGTTAACACCAATGATAAGGTGGTTATTCCTGACTAAGAAAAGAACCCCTCCATATACTCTATACATGGATCAATGTCTTCGCTGAACTTTCAAAAGACGCTGAAAAGAAAGGTCCTAACCAACGTCCATTCTATGATTTCACCTTTACCTCTGGTATCAGGAAGGCTCGCATTTCTACAGGCAAACCCCTTATACATCCATTTTACGTTTAGAGCTCCTGAACCAGGGCAACAACGCAGCCCCGTCTACACATTTCAACTCCTAAATCAACCCCTACTGAATAAGCGTCTTGACAATCAAGTTGTCAAGTTACGCTGTGTTCTAGACCAAAACAGCGGAAGCACCCTATTCTGCTCTTGTATTCACTCACCGGTGGCATACTTAAGTGGGTAGTAAGGGATGGCAACAAAATTGATATGCGCAACATGGAGGGAGCCATGGATCACTATTCAAGTAAGTAGCTCTAACTTTGGCCAGCAATTACTCGCACTGTATGTTGGTTAGCGCAGTTTTTTCTGCATCAGAGGCTGCACTTGTAAAAGTCAGTCTTTTGCATCCCCACATACGTAAGTTTCTATATATTTATGGACAGAATGGGCAAACAATAAGATTGTGTTTGGAGGCTTTTATGTTTATAAACATTTCCAATTTCCATGAGCTCAATAAAAGTCGTTTGTTGCTCAGAAGTCAATCGCTCTACCACTTCCACACTAATAGCACAAAAATCTTTAGTGACAGTGACGACCGATGGTTTTGATGGCGTCTACGTATCCCAGCCGCTGTATAAACTTGTTAAAGAAAGTATATGCAGTGCGGTACCTACTTCTTTGCAGTGTTTGATCTAACAGAAAATCCCACTAGATAGAGTTCCTCTGACTGCTATTAAATTTCATCTAAAATTCCACGAGTTTCAGTGGTAGTATTCTCATCAGAACCTCAATATAGCTATGTTCGGGGCTAACAATCAGCTCCCATTGTTTTATAAAAATGTTTTCCAATCACGGATCTCTTCAGATCGCTTGTTGTGGGACACTGACGTGGATTTCGTCTCACGACATAACAAAACTTCTGCTGACAATTTTTATTAAAACACAATCGTCATAAAGTTATTTCGAATTGCATGTTATCCTAAGTGAACAGAGGAAAAAATAAAAAAAATTGCTCCTGGATACATAAAGCTGTCAATTACAATCGCATTGTCATTTTATATCCTTTGCCTTTGTTAGAGTTATTTCAAAGCAATCAACTCCGGAAGAGTAAAGGAAAAATGTCCTGCAGGCTCACGAATATTAGAATCCTAACTGACAGCATGCAATTAATTTTCCTTTCTCCACTCGGGCAATGAATTTCCATTCAAAAGTGTTGCAATGAACTGTCAACAATCTAGTTGATCCTTTGTGCATTATGTCTCGTTTCCTTTTACCGCAACATACATCCAGTTGCTTCCGGGAATTTCTAATATACAATCGGTTAAAACTTTTAGTCAAAGCTTAATTAGGAACAAAACAAAAGCAAAGGCAACAGACAACTAAAACTAATTACCTGCACGAGTTTGTTCTGATGAATGATAAAGTTAAGAATGCTCGTACAATCGTTTTCACTCATGACGAAGGGTTTGAGTCTCTTTTTTTGTTCTTTTCTGTGTTGGGGAATTCGTCCTCTTCAAGTGATTCTTGTTCGAGATTTCTACACCATATCTTGTTAGCTCATTAACTTATTAAGTTCATTTCGATGGTAGCAAAGCGAAACCAAATCCAAGAGCATAACTCCATTTTGTGGGCAATAAGATTGCTCGCACAAAGTGACTAATTAATAATCTCGTCTAACTATTATCCTTTCATTCATCAATGTCTGAATGTTTTAATTATGTTGCTATGGTGGGTGGGAGCACTCAAAAAGTAAGAGAAGGAAAAGTTCATGAAATAGCATTGAGGTATCTTAATATCCATCCAGCTATCCACTTGAATTAAGTGGGCACCTTTGGTTAAATGATTAACGATATTAAATTACGGAGGATTTTTGAAGGATAATTCAATAATAAACATATGAATTCTGAAGGCCAATTGCGGTCCCCCCAAATCACCTTGAACGATCTTGATGACTCCTCCACTATCCTATTCCATGTCTGCCTAGGACCACTCACTCTTATACATGATTATGTATAAGTGGATTCCATTACATGGCGTACCCCGCGGGAGGCTAGTTCAAATTAATGTTGCCTATGTGGATAAGCACTGTTAGAAAGTGTTGCCGCCATCTGGCAAGCTGTCATCCGAACTCATCAGATTTTCATCTAGACCATTCACTAGGTTAGAACTTTGACCCTGTTGTTGCACCTACTTGCTGGATAGTTACGCTGCTCTTCTTTCTCTTCATGCGGGACTTTACTTCTAGTTCGCGGCGATCTACTGTTAAGGGGTGGCCGTGGTGTAGTGGTAGTAGCAAACGCTTCTCACTCGGAGGGTCCAGGTTCGAATCCTGCCCATGGCAAGTCAGTTTTTCATTGTGTAATTGGAACTCAGACAGAAAAATTCTGCGTGTGAAGGCATAACACTGGCACGTAGATTTGGCTGTTGTAGAGTTTCAAGCACAGAAAAGAAAAAAATACTGTGATATACCTCGAATCACTCTGAGTGAAAAAGAACTCTCCGTCCTATTCGGACTCCCACCCCTTGAGAGCAAACATAGAAACCAAACACACCTGAGTTTCAAACCACTACAAAAATAATTTTCCTTTCTCCTCCTTCTATCTTTCCGCCGGCGCCCAGGCAACAGTAAAAGGGTATCTAACCCCTTAGGCGCGCGTAAATTATAAAAAAAAGGCCGCTGTAATCCGTACTTTAAGTGCCATAAGATCGTCGTTTCGTCTGCTGTCAGCCATGTGTTTTGGCTTTTTGCCTTCTACCGACAATTGTGCCTACCGCAAGCATAAATAATTTTGTACAGCTTTCCAGCGATATCGATGCTAATTATTACAAAATTTGTGAGAAAATGGTCCCTCATCTATTGGGGCGGCAACCTACATCCAGTCAATATTGTACCTGGGTTTCCTTAGCAAGTTCCATTGCTTGCTCTGATATCTCCTGATAGATGCTTTTTCACTAAAAAATGCATCCAAGGGGTGTTGAGAAAATTGCAAGCTGGGAAAGGCAAATGTCAGAATCGTGAATAATTGCATCGCGTACTAAGTGGTATATTTTGATGACATTTGGCTATCAGTCAAGGACAATGTTCGGATTCCGAAATGTTGAAACACTCGACGACTCACAGAAAGAGTTTTAATTTGGTGGGGGCTGACGCTTCTATTTATTTCGCTTAATGCAAGCTTAAACTAACTTAAAAAACTAACGACAGTTAGGGGTTAGGAAGTAAGGGAATGGTGGAGGAGATCAAGTTTAGAAGGTTTAAAGTACAAGATTCCTCCTACTGAAACAAGAAATCACGCAGTATGGCTTCTGTAATGTAAACAGATCCAGTTAATCAAAGCAAACACGTTGTTTAATCACAACACCTGTTTTGTAGCACCATCCCATCTTATGAAACGTCACCATCTCATGATAGCAATAGCGTTAACAAGCAATTAGCTCCTATTACGGGCAAGCCTTCTGTTAACACTTTAGGTGCATCATGTAATACCAACGAACACAGGAACACAGTTAACAATTTTTCTGCTACCGGAGCACAGCGATTTGTCGGGAAAAGCAATAGACGACGAGAACTCAAAGCAGTAATCCGCTGTCGGATTAGCATCAAGTCCTTAATCTGAGCTTTCAGGGAGTAAAATGAATAGCAAAAAAAAAAAATTTTAACTGATTCACTTCTCGATGTCGACCACTTAACATGAATTATTGCAGAGCAGCCGTGCGTCGGTCGAGTGTGAGTATTCGCTAAATCTGGTTTTCCTAGATTTTAAGAGTTTTACAATAAGATAAACCCCGAAATTGTATTTCCTCTGCTTTTCACGAGAGGTGCACTCCAGAAAAATTTTAAACTTTAGATACAGTTAAAGCTACAGCTACTTATGAAGGTAATAGGTGTCACGCTATGTATGTTAGCATGGTAATATTTTGCTGTATATCAGAGGAAAGTGGTTTTTATATAAAACATCTTGTCTACACTAATATTATCCACTCACAATGATATCTGTTGAAATCGATCTTGATGTGTGACAGTTACCACGACCTCACTTGCAAGCTGCAAATAATCGTGAATATCTACTTACAGTATTTTATTGTGGGCTAACTGGCCGAACCTATCTCATATGAATTAGAACACAGCTGAAATCCATAAACATGACTATTTGGCTAGGCAGTTTTCGCACTTCACATAGTGGATTGTTTCGAGCTTTAAGGTCAGTATCTGCTCGAATATGCGATTAGGCTATCGTATTGTATACGAGAGGATCTATAAACCGTTCCAAACCAATTTAAACTTAAAGTTAAAAAAAAAATTAAGAGTTTTGAAAGCATCTTAACTATAGGATAGACCAACAATTCCTTCCACCCGACCTGGATGAAGTGAAGATAGCCATATCAAAGCTTAAGTCCAACAAAGCTGCTGTTGCGGACGGCCTGAATGCCGAGCTCTTCGAAGCGGTGGGCAATGACTTGGTAAGAAGCATACACTAACTCATCTGTGAAATAGGGTCGGACGAAAGTATGCCAGATGAACAGAACCTCAGACGCTCTGAACTGCGCCAACGCATCAGCATCTGAAACTTGGCCTTCAAGGTCCTATCTGCCTATTATGTTAACGCCTGAAGCCGTTCTTTTACAATTTGATTGGTGCATATCTGTGTGGCTTTAGGCCATGAAAGTCCGCCATCGACCGAATATTCACACTACGGCAGATCTTGGAAAAAACCCATGAGCTCCAAATCGATTCACACCACCTTTTCATCGATATTAAGGTCCCGAATAACAGCATCTGTAGCGACGAGCTATACAGACCAATGTCTAGTTTTGACATCCCTGCCAAACTCGTCTATTAGAGACACAATCTTCCAAAAATCCATCCAATTGCTGTCATATTGACATAATCGGAAGAAAGCAGCGTAATATAAGTATCGCTATCACGAGTATTGACACTGAGGCGGCAAAGATAGGTTTAACGGTCAACAAGGGCAAGACCAAGTATATGCTGTCATCCAGAAAGGACGTCCAACGCCAACGTTTCCAACAGAAAGTCACCCTCGACAGAAGCCCTTTCGAGCTTCTCTGGGACAAAAAAAAGTGACCCTATATAAGACCTTAATAATTCCAGCAGTGCTCTATGGAGCAGAGGCATGGATTTTATCAAAAATGGATGAGGGTGCTCTTGGCTGCGGTGAGAGGAAAATGCTTCGGGTGATTTTCGGTCCCGTCTACATAGACCGTAAATGGAAGAGGAGATACAACGACGAAATGTACTGACTGTACTGCGACATGGACATCTCATGACATCAGGCTCGGAAATTCTCGGAATCTGCCACGCTAGAGGCGGCGTAGTAGAGAAAGACCTTAACCAACTTGGAGTGAGAAACTGGAGGCAGCTCAGTACTGATCGAATTAGCTGGAAGCGCTTGTTGGCTCTCGCAATTTATCATATTTGTATCTATGACATGTTTCACAACAGTTAATAAGACGTGTCATAGTATGCTTCACGTTCGGAATATATATTAATAAGTTCTTCTTAAATGTTATAAGGTTTCTAACATATGTACCTCTACGATTCGATTTTTCGTGGTAGTCTCGAACAAGTTTTTCTTGTTCCTCATTTCTATTACATTGTTTAGATAGATGCTCTAATGTAGCATATTTTTCCGTTTAAACAATATTGTTAGTTTCGTATGAGGTTTGGGTTCACTATCTCTATTTAATTATGATATAATGAAAAATTCGTTGACTGTCCGTTCCGAGATAGGTATCCCATCGCTATAATCTTCATCAGCTAGAACTTTAATCAATTCATTAGTTTCAATCGCAGTCCGTGATAAAATATCCGAAGTTGAATTAAGTGTCCCCTTCTTGTATACAAGAGTATGGTCAAACTCTTTGAACTTGAACTCGAACTTGAACCAATTAATTTTGAACTCGGTTCTTTCAATGAAAAAAGACAAGTTAAAGGTGTGTGGTCTATTACAACTTAAAATTTAATGCCAAATAAGTACGGGGGAAAATACTTAGTACGCCAAATAATTGCTAGCATTTCGTTTTCAATCGTAGAGTAATTTTGTTCGTACAGCTTTAATGTCGGGCTTGCTTAGCAAACCAATCTATCAGATCCGACAGCCCCGTGGGATAAAATAGCACCAATTAAAAAATTACTCGCATCCGTAGTAGGATTGAAAGGTCAGTTGAAATAGGGATACTGCAAAATAGAGTCATTGGACAACAGATTTACGCGTTTCAATGTAACTTGCAGAACTAGAATCTACTACAGTATGTTTTCCTTTACGAAAGGATTCAGTTAAAGGTTTTGTGAATTTTTCGAAATTTTTAATAAATTTCAGTAATAATCGAGCAGTTTTAAAAATAACTTAATTTGCTAGGGGTTTTTGATATCGGGTACTCCTTAATAGCTAAAATTTTCTTAGGCTTGAGCTTGGCACCATCAGACGTTGTAATATTTTCTAAAAATGACACTTCCTTATGAAGAAACTTCGAATTATCAAACTGAATTTTAAAATTGGTTTCTCGAAGATTTTGTTCAAAATGTCGCCTATATTCCTGCAGAGATGTAGAATAATCAATAATGTCGCCCATGTAAACAAGGCATAATATACCTTGGAAATCACGAAGAATGTTATCCATTACCCTCTGAAAAGTAGAGGGGGGTTTTTTAAAAGCAAAAGGCATAAGCTGTTAATGGACATTATCTTCGGAAAAAGCTATTTTTAGAATATCTTCTTCATTAAATTGGGTTTGGTGAACAGTGCTAAAATACATGGATTTGCCAAGTTTGTCTAGGATCTCCGATGTAATTGGTATTGGATACCGGTCCTCTACACTTTTTCATTTAATTTGCGGTAGTCAATGGCTAACCGACATTTATCTATGCCGCTAGTGTCCCTTTTTTTTGACACTATCCATATTGGCGTGGTCCATGGAGAAAAACTTAGTCTTATTAAACCCTCACAAATTACTTTGCTAATTTGTTTTTGGATAACCGTATACGTAATGGGACGTTATCGTGCGTTTTACCTCATGTTTTATTTCGGTTTGACGACTTATAATTCTGGCCGTTAGTAAGGAACATATTTTCGCATTTTTGACATAAAGTTTGAAGCGAGATTTCTTCTTTAACTTTACCAACTGGTACGAATGAACTCAGATAAATTTTCGAGTTTTGATTGGCAGGAATTTATAGAAAAAATGTGAACTTCTAGAAATTCATTTTGGTCAATTGACTCAGCTTTAAAAGGATGTTTGAGAACGAATGTTTGAGAAGAGAGGTAAAAATTAACAATTGTGGACAACTTTAGTATATAGCATGTTCAATATTGTAGTTCAAAGTGCCATATTGATTTTCTATCGCAGTTCTTGAAGATTGCGTTTTCCAACGACAATATGGTCATATGAGAAAAGTAATTGTTTAATTTCAATTAAGAACAATCTTTTCTCTCTCACACATCTAATGCGACCTGGTAGTTTATTAAATACCCGCGGAGCAATTGCACTGTAAGAGCGATATGATTACTAAATTTCTAGTATTGCTACATATGAGTACAATAGATTCTAATTTGTATTTAAACTGGTCATGTTGTATCCCGAATATAAAAAAAAGATTTTAAGATTTAGTAGATGTATAAATACCGTAAAGGAAGAATCCCAATGTTCTTGAATAACTACATAACTTTCTACTCGATGATTGACTTTAAGCACAATCCGAATTGCATGACTTTGGTTTATAAGCAGAGGAGAAGTAGCATAAGAGTAGAAATTCCGTACTATAATTTAGAATGAAACAGGCCATAGTAGACTAACTAATATTGGTAGACGACAGTATGCGCTAAGATGCTATAACTGTTTCACAACTTTCATGAAATATTGCTTAAGGTACTAGGTATGGTCTTTCCAATTAAGATAATTATCCAATATAATCCCTAAGTACTTAAAGATGTCGAAGCGTTCAATCCGAAAAGAGCAGGGCTGTATTTGGTCAAAATATGAACCATTGACATCTATAACCTTCTCCATTATTTCTTTTTTATAGAAGGCTTAATTTTTGGAGCTAAAGAGTATTCAAAGGCTTCTATGACCTCTGCTCAGTTTTGGAACACCACATGATTTTTTTGTAAAAAATAAAAGTCAACATTTCTTTCTTATAAAATTTTATTTATGTAATATGTTGGAGAAATATCAGGAGAGTACGGTGGATGCGGAAGAATTCCCAACTGTAGCAGCTTTTGCACCGTAACGTGTTATGCAACAGGATCGGACCATGCCTATTTGCCAACGCAGGCTCTTTTCAGCCAATTTCGTATGAGTTATGTTGATTTCCTCACAATATTCGACTGCATTTATCGTTTCCCCTGGTTGAAGAAATGAAAAGTGGATTGGTAGTTTCGATGTCCACCAGATTGTCACCACAACCTTTCCTAGGTGAACACCAAATTTGAGGGTGCTTTGGGTTTTCGTCTGCATCCAACCACTGCCCAGATCTTTCATACAAAATCCACTTTTCATCACATGTGATTGTACGGTGCAAAAACGGTGCATTTCGGTGTCTTAGACTCAGTGATGCACACTCAGTGATGATTTTTAAACGGCATAGTTTTTGGGCCTCGTTTAATTCATGGGGTACCCACATGTCGAGTTTTTTCACTTTTCCTATTTGAGATAGGTGTCGACTTATTGCCATGGGGATACTCCCATGTTGTGTGCAATGCCTCATATCGGGTTCGTTGGGTCTGCATCCACCGTTTCTCGTAAAATGACGTCGTCAATTACCGTTTCCGGTTTCTCACGCGATTCGTTTTCGACGCTTAGATCTTTCGAACGGAACTTACCAAACCAACGCCGAATCGTGCGTTCGTTCACCGCTATATTCACAAATGCATCATTTATGTTTTTGGCTGCCAGAGACGCATTATGTCCCAGTTTGAACTCGTAAAGGAAAAGAGTACGAATTTGAACCGTCGACAACACGATATAAAAATTCCTAGGAAAAAATAACTGTATTTGCAACGGACCGTAAAAGTCACACACATCAAACACACATACCACTTTACCACTTAAGATAAAAAAACACTTTGCAGATGTTCCCTCGACAGCTTCTAATTGAGGACTAAGTGAAAAATCGGACATTTCATGTGGTACAACCTAATAGTAAGATAGTGCTGTATCATCAGTAAAAGCTATCATTTAGCCATTAGAAGGTTGCAAGAACAACGAGTTCACATATATAAAAAAAAGGGTAGGACCTAGTATACAGTACCATATGGGACACCAACATTTAAAGAATTTTCAGAACAAAATTTATTTTTAACTTTGACTATTTGCTTATGGTTTCTTAAACAGGGCACAAGCCACTCGAGTATAAAACCTCTAAAACCTGCCCTATAAAATTTCTTTAACAAGATTGTATGATCAACAATATGAAGGGCTTTGGTATTGTAGTATCAATAAAAAGTGCAATCTGAATACGAGACTCGTTTAGGCCTTTATTTGATTAACTTGTTAGCTTGAGCAAGGCATCTTCAACAGATATGCTATGTCGAAAGCCTTATTGAGAAGCACAAGAAAAGTTTGTTCTATCGTAGTTAAGATTTTGAATCTTACGCATTTTTCGATAACTTTAGAGATGGTGGACAAAAGAGAAATCGGACGATAGTTATTTACCTTCGTCGAGTCACAGATTTTATACAGTGGAATTAATATTGCAGTCTTGAGCGATTTTGGGAATATTCCACGTTGAACCCAATTGTTAAAAATATGACAAAGAATATCAGCAACAGGAAAATATATATTTTTAAAACACTGTTAGAGATTTTTAAATTAGATGAGGCATGTGAACTTTTAAATGAAGCCATAATTTTGTGAATCTCAAACGCTGTAAAGCATTGAAAAAAATAATTCTATAATAATTGCGGATTTTTTTGGACGTCAGAAACATCCGAAAGATTAACGTCTGTCGGGAGATTCTGTAAGGAATTTGAGATATTAGAGAAGAAGTCATAAAAGAACTGAGCAACCTCTGCGGGTTCAGACACAGGTGCATTATTGCTATTTAAAATGATATCTAGATTTGATTTATTTCTATTTAACAACGCGCTAACAATTTGCCATTCATTTTTAGTGCCACTGACGTTTTGATCTAGTTTCGGACGATATTATGTAATTATCCTCCCAAATCGAGATTTCTGCTTTTATTCCATGGCACACTTTACTCGTATCGTAATATCTTTTTAGTCTTAAATTTTTGGGGTTAATAAGAAATTTTGAGGAAACCCTTTTTTGTGTAGAATTCTTTTTAAAAGTTGTTTGTTTGTCATAATTAAATGCTGGCTACAATTTTTAATGTGAAATTGTAATCTGTTAAGAAAAAGGAAAAAGGCACTGTACGCATCATCCCAAAATTCAAAACTTACAGATGATTTAAGAATCATAGAAAAATTTACTTAAAGGGGAAAATATAGGTATTAAAGAAAAATCTACTACCGCGAGCTATATTTTATGCTATCATAATATAATGATCAATAATAAAATCACTCTCTTACGTCCGAACTCCACTGGTCAGACGTCAGGATCAGTTGATTGATATACATTTTTTTGAGACTTTTTGTTATTTATTTTTTTGATTTCTTATTTTTACTTTCTCTCTTTTTTTAGCACAAGATAGGATCACGGTTCACAATTAAAATTTCCTATTAAAATTGATTTTATTTTTCTAGGAACTTAGATCACCTATGCTTTTAATGTCTTTTTTTCGATTATATGGTATGTATTGTTGGTTCTTTTGAGTGTTTTTTTTAAATGAACTTTTGCAGTTTGGTTTTGTTTAATTTTTTGGCTCAAGAAGCCAGTTTTTTTTTAGGGTGTTAGCTTCATAATCACGAGCACAAAAGAAAAACTAGGTCGGGTTTTTTTCAACCTTAGGAAACATAGTATACAAAAAATGAACCACGTGAAAGGCTAAGAATTGTACATGCCTTAGAAGTGCGGCGGAATGAAAATCCTTGGAAGACGTCTTGCCGCTTTGGGAGATCATATGGAAAGACGGACATTTTTTGGCGGAAATGCAGCGAGCATGTATAAACGAATAGCGCCCCTAGTTGAAATTTCTGTTTAGGTACTCGTCACATATTTAAATATGTGCGTTCAGTGTTGAGCAATAGATATTTTGTGTTATTAAGAAAAGTTTATCTAATTTGTCTACGAATGCTACAAGTAGTGTCCCAATTGCATTGTAAAGCATGCCTTCTAAGACGATTAAGTTGTTTTTGGTCACATTGGTTTAATATAAATACTTTCATTCTCAACGTCAACAGGCAAATGAAAAATAACTTGGTTATTGGTGGGATATTGTATGATTGTAAGATGAAACTGGGTTTGTAGCTGAGAGGAATTTCACTGTTATTGGTTTCTAAAACTGAATTTTTAATATACTTTTTTTTTCTCGTTCTTTCAGCATATCTACTCCTATCAGACCGTCAAAGTAATGTGAAATTTAAAAAGGAGGAAATAAGGCTAATAATCCGTTGTGAATTACGTTTGTATCGATCAACTGTGTTGTAAAAATAGTATTTACTCTAACTGGTTCGACTTATGAGAAATTTAAGGATTTTATTGTTTACACACTATATTGATATGTATGCATTGTAGAAGATTTGATTTCTTGTTTTTAATACGAGTATCAAAGTAACCTAAAGCTTCTCCAAGTCTTGTGATGGAACATTTCCATCATCGATGATTCTAATATTACCATACTATCTTTATCTAAAGTTCGATAAAAGGAATTTGTTTGGTTCGAAATTAAGGGGCAGGATTTTTGATATTGATGTTAGGGTTGCTTCTACGGGCCTGTAAATTGATTTTGTTTTGGGCAAAACTTCGATTTTTATTAGCACTTAAAGTGTCTATTACTTCCGGTGGTGGAAAATGTCTGTTAGTGGAAACCTTAGCAATCAGGTTTGTGGGATTGTGTGTTTGTATAATAGGGAGAATTGTTGTTCCTATTAGAATTATATTGTTTGTTTTTGGAATCGATAAGAATGTAATGTTTGTGTGTTGTTACTTAATGGGGAATGTGTTGAAAATGTGTGAAGGTTAACAATTGGGCATCTGGATGGATTTTGTGTATATGGATTATGAACTTTTCTTGTTTGATTGTTATTTATGTAACTGGGTCTATTTGCATTAAGGATTTTGGCATTTGGTATTTGAAGTCTTCAAAATTCCGAGTCTTATTGGATTGCGGAAGTAATACCAATTTTGGTCTTGCAGACATAAATAATAAGCTCAATTAAGCTTTTTGGATTTCGTAGATCTAATGGTGGACAACTTCTAGGCCCGAAACAAATGTCCTCACACACATTTCCTCATACAACTTAAGTTTGGATATGATAACATTGCTATCCACTTTCACGTGGTTTGTTAGTGCCGATGATACGTTAATAATTATGGAATAGAATGTAACGAGAGTGTTTTGACTTTGTCTTAATTGATGTAAATAAGACTGAGCAAGGCTGATTTTATTTCTTTTATCAGAGCTATGAACGATAAAATTATTTTTGACCTCATCGCAATCTGTAGCTGTTCCATATGAATTAAGTACCTTATTTGCTTCTCCAGTAATTTTATTTCTTATGTCTCTTAAAATAATTTAGGGCATGAGATTACAATTTTCCTCAAAATTGCTTAAAAACTTGTACAAGTCTTGGATTTCCCTAAAATTAGAGCAAATCATTAACGACATCTTGAATCCGCAAATAGTTGAAAATATCTACAGCTGTTGTTGACTGTACTGAGATTGCCTTTTTATCTACACCTCTACACTTATCTGTAATCTTTAAATTTGAAAAAGAAGTCTCCAAATTTTTAACCTTTTCTTGATGACACTTTTTGTAATTTGAAACACAATCTAGGGGAGAGTACGATAACTTTGGCGCCAAGAATTGATAACGGTATTTTATAGAGGGGTTAAAAACTAGCATTTTTTACTATGGGAGGGGGGGTCTATCTCGCCCCGTTTAGGAGTTAGTTGCAATTTAAAAAAAAAGACTTAAAATGGGAAAGAAATTATAAAAAACCAACGGCAACACTCACAATAAAGTACTATACAGGATTTGAAAGCCTACAATTTTCTCTTTAACATCAAATTTACATCAAATTATTCGTGTGAATAGTTTTTGAATAATTCGCATTCAAACTTTAATTTTTGGTAAAAAGTTAAAAAAAAAATTGTTTAATCAATATTATTCAAAATTGTGAGATGATGTGCGCAATTGGTTTTTTGTATTAATTCGCATGTCAATTCTGAATCAAACACAAAAAACCGCATGGTTTCATATCTTCTAGTTTTTGAGACAATTGAAAATTACTAAAACTATTTTTTATAAGACGTTTTTTTTTGGTATTTATGGTGATCTCACTTTGAGGATTAATATTGATGATAAGGTCATCTTTGTAAGTAAAGTACAGCAAATCATTTAGCGTGACCCAGAATGCACCACGAGGAGGTAGATTTTCATTGCATTCCGCGTCCCAGTCAGTCAATTTGTGAGTAAGTTAGGTGTTAGTTAAGAGTAGTCAATTAAATGTTCAATGTACGAGTATATATTAAAAAGGTATGCAAGTGTCGTCAATGAATCGTCCGTACTGGTGTCAATGTCGAGTTGGTCGATGATGGTGAAGAGCCGAGGTTGTTTTGGTGGTAAAATACCTTCTAAGTTGTGAACAGTCGGAGAGTCTAAGTCCTTCAGTTGCAAACCCACACTATCTTTATCTTTGACAAAACCTGGGTACCCTTTTTTTACGTCAATTAAAAATTCCGTGATTTGGGAGCCCATGTCGTCCTTATAATTTTGTTCAAGGCAGTATTTCCGATAAAAGAAAAGTGCGATATTTTGGTGAAGGTGCTGCGTTGTATTGTGGCATAAAATTGATTTTTTCAGAAAGTTGTTCTGATTCTCAAGATCATTTATTTAGTATTGGTTGCATCGGTCTTGTCAATCTATTCGCCTTTGCTGTGGTTTGTAATTTCATGAGTCGTAGAAGTAGGGAACATTTTCTTGATACCTATGTATTGGCGTGCGCTGTCGGTACAAATATGACTGCTGTTGGGGTTAACGTATTTGTGTATATAAGGCCACAAGTCTTCTTTACTTTTGGAGTCCGACCTTATCTTCTTTACAAAATAAACCCAACACTACGATTTCCATTTGTTCGGTTACACGGCCTCTGTGGTATTTCGTTTTTGTAAGAAACGTCTCTTCGATTTGTACAGTTTTTCCTTCGCCGCCAATGTTAACGTGAGATGTTATTATTTCGGCTATTTTACGACAATAGTTATAGTAATCTATTGTAGTAGATTTACTAAGCTCACGATTATATGCTAATTTTAAAATAATAACATACATGTAATAATATTTTTAAAAAATCCTTAGGTTGCAGTTTAAGGTTTAATTAATTTACCTGAAAAACCGTGTTCACAGGCATTTTGATAACAAAAGCGATAATTATTGCAAGCACCCCGCGAATCTGCAGCCGACATTGAGGTCCATGTACGTATTTCTACAATTTTTGTCACCTTTTTTTTAAACCTTTTCATTGAGCATCGCCACATTCAACAGAACTTTACATTTCTACACTTTTCTACCTTCATAGGTAAGTTGCAACACAGTGGAGGAATGGATGTTTTATTGGGAATTAAACCAGATTCTTCTAAAAATTCAATGCTTCTTTCGTTGGTCGACACCAAATCTCCGAACGAACAAAACACTGAGAAGTTATTTAGTTTAGGATGGATTAGAGGATGCTTAGCCGTCATTGCTTATTCACAAAAAATATCACTTGAGTGATCTTTGTGAATATCAATAACTACACGCCTTATCACAAAAATAAATGACGGTATAAAAGCCAAACGTTTGTTCGGTTATATTTTTGCATCATTGTCAAGTGCATTACATATTACATAATACATACGTACAAACATAGATATTTCGCAAAGTAAATAATTTCATGCTACATTGGAACATGTGATTTTTCTATAATGCGAATTAGTGAAACTTTGTTGTTAATGGGAACTTTGTAATTTTGTGATGAGTACTGTGGATGATAAGTATTGATGACATAGGCGCCTGCCTGACGAAAAGCACATACCCCGAGCGGAGCAACGAAGTTGCGTGAGCGGGACCTACCGCCTGCGGAAAGAGAGTTGAAATCCCTTAATCCCGCGAAGCGGGTCACCCGTGTACACTTAATTAAGAAAACTATTGATATAAGAGTCTGCGAGATGTTTAAATAATACTCAATAACATATTCAAAGGAAGACTACGTACATAAATGCCAAAAAACAAAACTAAAGTAGTAATTTCAATTTCAATTTGCTCAAAAACTAGAGGACATAAAGCCATGCGGTTTTTTGTGTTCGATTCAGAATTAACACGCGCATTTGTTGGAGGTGAACGCTGCTCCAAGATCACTTATTATCCGTAAGGAGCTGGAGCTCATCAATTACCATCATCCAGCGAGCAATCCGAGCATTGATGTCCCTCTTTCGCATTGTCATTTCAAAGGCTTTGCAGTCAGTAAAGATAGTAAATTTGTTCCCCAAGGGATAATGCCTTAGGCTCTTAATTGCTCGGACTTCTGCCAGAATTTCAAGCTCATAACTGGAATACCATTACTCGGAATCATTGCATCTTTTGCAACAGAATGGTGCCTCCGCCGTGTTTGCTTGCCTGAAGCTCTGTTTCAAAAGTAGCGTTGAAGATTTTCAGTACCGGCTCGTTGCACATAATATTTTTCAGGCTTCGAAATGTGTTTCTTTGTCTGAGGCCGAATTCAAATTTATTCAGTTGTTCATAGACCTCCACGGAGATTAGAAGTGATTTTTGTTTCGGCTTAAAAAGTGCGGAAAAATAAGAAGTATACTTTTAGGCAGTAAATTGTCGAATGCTCGGTGGCCAAGGTGGTAAAGACCTGGGCGACAACATACCTGGTGTAACGATCCCGAGGACTGGGTTCGATTCCCATCGGGGGAGACAAACTATTTTCTGTTCTAATTTTTATTAAATAAATAATAAGTGAAGTGAAAAAAAAAATAAAAAATCAATTGATGGATTGTGGAGAGCGGTCCGCTATGCCAATAGCGGGATCTACGGAGATACCAGGCGAGGCTTCGAGTGGTTCGGGCCAAACGCCAAAGGCAAAGAGAAAGAGGAAGCTAAAGCCAACCTCTAACTCGTTACAGCGTCCCACCCTGCCAACGTCCACTGAAAAGCTTGGTGGATTGAGGGTATTAAACAATTTCGCTTCATTGACAGCAAGTGAATCGGACGATGAAGGGGAGGAAATCTTGTCCATAAGTAGCAGCATCAAAATGCTGCAGCAGAGGGTACAGGCCATAAAAGAACAGCAAATGGTCAGAAGGAAGAGGGAAGAGCATGAGCAATCCCAACAACAACAGCAGTCGCAGATTGCTCAAAAGCAGTCGCAACAAAACGAACAGTCAGCACAAGTGCCACAACAACAAAAAGCAAAACAAAAGAAACAAGAACAATAAGAGCAGCCACAACAACGGCAACAGCTAAGACAGCAGCAGCAGCAATAACAACAAAAACAACAACAACAGCAGCAGCAGTATCAGAAGAAGAAGAAGGAGAAGGAGAAGGTGCCTTCTATCAACACCTATAAATTGGAGGTAAATGCAACCATGGACCTGTGTATGTTGGTCATTGGAAGTAATTTTAATATTAAGCGATTGGGGAACGATCGCCATGCCATCCACTGTAATACAGTGGAGGGCTACGCGAAAGTGAAAGAGCTCCTAAATGAAACGACGACGCAGCACTACTCATACACACCGAAGTGTGAAAAGCGGCAATCGATGCTGCTGAAGGGATTGGAACCGTCTTCTGATCCTGAGGAGATCCTAGCACTGCTCAAAGAGAAGGAGTGAGAAGGACTCAAGTTTGTGGGGGTAAAGCCATTTACCACAGCCAGAGCTAGGCGGGAGAAACGGAGTCTGCCATTCTTCTTGGTGCAGCTCAGTCCCGAAAGCCGTCTGAATAGTCTAAGGAGTATCAATGTCCTAGACTACCAGGTGGTTCACTGGGAAAAATTAAAAAGGAGCGAAGGCGTTATACAATGCGTTCGCTGCCAGAGGTTCGGGCACGCCGCGTCGAACTGCCAAATGCAGCCTCGATGCGTGAAGTGCGCTAAGAACCACAGTTCCGAGGAGTGTGCTCTGGGTGTTGACGGAGCATCCGATAGGTCGCAGCTCTCGTGCGTGTTATGTGGAAACGTGGGACACACCGCAAACTATCGGAGTTGTCCTAAGTTCACTGACATTAAGAAAGCAAAATTGGCTCCGCTGCAGAAGGTGGAGGTCAAGCGTTCGCCTGTCAGATTTCAGACACCAGCCGTCACGACGTCCCAAATTTCCTACGCCCAAATGGCGTCAGGTAGGGGGGCTACGGTACAGCAAGCGACTGTTGCTTCTCCGGCGCCAATGCCGTGAACAACGGAAGCTGCACCTAACATGCTAGCCATCTTGTTGGCAATCCAAGGGCAGATGGCTCAGCTGCAAAAGCAGGTGCAAGAACAGGCCAAGCGGGTGGACCAGATCTACGGGCTGCTACCGGGCCTAACGCAACACATGTCGTAATGGATACGCACATGGTGGAGCAAACTTTGAAGGTCATTGCGGTGAATGTTAATTCACTGATTAGGATCGAACGAAGAGCCGCGATGTTTAAATTGCTACAAGACCAAACTCCTGATGTGCTTTTCGCTAGCGAAACCAAGCTAACCGATAATCACAAACTGGAGTACAATACTCGTAATTATATTGTTAGAAGAAGACACCGGCCCGGATCCAAACGTGGAGGTGGTGTCGCGATCTTCATTAAAGAAGGTATAAAATTTCACAGAGTGTACAAGGGCGTGTTGCGCAGGTTCCAGGTGTTGGAGGCAGTTGTCATTTACATACCGCTCCGCAGTGGAAAGCGGCTGTACTTGGCCTCTGTTTATGCACCTGAGGCTTCACAATCCACTTTATTCATTACAGAGCTCGACACGCTTTTTCGACTTCTGAGGCTGGAATCGGGGGAGAATTATTTTATAATCGGCGGGGATTTCAACGCTAAACACAGAGATTGGGGAAATAATTTGCCAAATACTAGAGGGAACCTACTACTCGATTGGTGGGGTCAGCACGATGTCATGTACAGACTAGGTCTTAAAGCGACGGATAACCCATCGTTTCCCAGAGGCGGGTCTTATTTGGATCTACTGCTGTACGACGAACGTATGTGACTGACAGGTACGAATTGACAAACATTAAACTGTCTGCTAAAGAAATTGCGGAATTGGAGGAGTTTGTCCAAAGATATTCTTACAACTACAGTAAGACTCGACGTACACTCTTCTCCGCAACCTTGAAAAGAGCGCTCTCCTCGAACACGCTCCACCCACCACCCAATAGGAATTTGTCAAACGAGGAGACCGACAATTACCTAAAACAAATGGACGAGACAATTAAACAAACTATGGGCACTACAATACCGCGGTATCGACGTACGACTAACGAAGACCTGTTCCGCAATCCTACTATTGACGCACTGCACCGACAGAAAAGTAGACTTCTGTCA
The DNA here is from genome assembly GCA_949129095.1 of Volucella bombylans. Lineage (NCBI taxonomy): Eukaryota > Metazoa > Arthropoda > Insecta > Diptera > Syrphidae > Volucella > Volucella bombylans. The sequence goes on along the minus strand of OX422140.1, from coordinate 108,236,503 downwards.
AGACTCAAAAACTGGTACAGACAGTTAACTGACAGACAAGATCCGGAGATTAGGACACTGAAGTCGTCGATTAAAAATGTGCAAAAGTTAATAAAAGAGAATTACAAAATTTCTGTAAGCTCATATTGGAACAACAAAGTTCGGACTATAACACCAGCAACCCGAATATGTTTCCGCAAATCAATAAACTATTTCGGAGAAAAAATCAAAACGACCTTCAGTGTCTTAAAATAGCCCGGACAACAGACAACGAACGGTTACTGACAATAGCAGGTATTGATCCAAATGAGGCCACTGATGATGACAACTTCTTTGTGATCGAGGATCCACAGGAAAAGGTTGAGACCATAGGAGAGACTTTCCAGGAAGTATACAAGGCCACTGACACCATTGGCCCTAATTATGACCTGGACAATCGCGTCTTGGTGCACGACTTCTGCATTCGAAATGAAATAGGGAACTGGCGATCCGAGGGCTCTGGTTTTACACGGTTCAGCGATGGAAATATGGAAAATAATGTCATTTCCAGAGAGGGTGACCTACCCTAAATTTCGAAGGAAGAACTCCATGAGATCTTCGACACAATCAGGACTAATCAGTATTCCGAACATCGTGCTTCGACATCTTCCTCTAGAAGCGGTGGACATTTACACCACCCTGTTTTTTAATAATTTTTTTCCCATCCTAAGTTAATTATTTAAAACAAATAAATTGCGCATAACTCCTAAACGGGACGAAATGGACCCCACCCTCACATAGTAAAAAATGCTAGTTTTTAACTCCTCTACAAAATACCGTTATTAATTCTTGTCGCCAAAGTTATCGTACTCGTGCCAAAATCTATCATAGTCATCAATTTTTTGTTTTAATATTTTTTTTTTATATTTAGTTTTCTCCTAACTTACTCTATCTAAGCAACTATCTTTTACTATACTTTTTTATTTTTACTTTAGAGTCGGAGGCACTAATAAATTGAAATTTAGTCTGACCTGCCTTTTCACAACAATTTCCAACAAAATCTTTAACTCAAGAGCCTCCAAGGGTCTTTCATTAGCAATCAAAATTCCACCTCAATATTTTCTCGACGAGAAACACGTGATTGATGCAATTGATTTAATACTGGCAGCTCTAGTGTTCTTCTTCGGCTAACTCTTCTCCGCAACCTTGAAAAGAGCGCTCTCCTCGAACACGCTCCACCCACCGCCCAATAGGAATTTGTCAAACGAGGAGATCGACAATTACCTAAAACAAATGGACGAAACAATTAAACAAACTATGGGCACTACAATACCGCGGTATCGACGTACGACTAACGAAGGCCTGTTCCGCAATCCTACTATTGACGCACTGCACCGACAGAAAAGTAGACTTCTGTCAAGACTCAAAAACTGGTACAGACAGTTAACTGACAGACAAGATCCGGAGATTAGGACACTGAAGTCGTCGATTAAAAATGTGCAAAAGTTAATAAAAGAGAATTACAAAATTTCTGTAAGCTCATATTGGAACAACAAAGTTCGGACTATAACACCAGCAACCCGAATATGTTTCCGCAAATCAATAAACTATTTCGGAGAAAAAATCAAAACGACCTTCAGTGTCTTAAAATAGCCCGGACAACAGACAACGAACGGTTACTGACAATAGCAGGTATTGATCCAAATGAGGCTGTTGATGATGACAACTTCTTTGTGATCGAGGATCCGCAGGAGAAGGTAGAGGCTATAGGAGCGACTTTCCAGGAAGTATATAAGGCGAATGACATCATTGGCCCGAACCACGACCTGGAAAGTCGAGTCCTTGTGCACAATTTCTACCTTCTAAATGAAATAATGAATTGGCGATTCGAGAGCTTGGGTTTCACCCAGTTCAGTGACGAGAATATGGCAAATAATGTCATCACCAACGATAGGGTGCTACCCCCGTTCATTTCGAAGGACGAGCTCCAAACGATCTTCGAATCACTTAGAAGTAAGAAATCAGTGGGAACCGATGAAATACCGAACATTGTGCTTCGACATCTCCCTCTAGATGCGGTGGACATTTATACTACCCTGTTTAATAATGCAATGAATAATGCACATTATCCAGCGCATTGGAAAACTGCGGTGGTTCAACCTATCCCCAAAAAGGGGTAGGATATATCCAATCCGGCGTATCTCCGGTCGATAAGTCTCCTTCCGAATATCAGTAAGGTTTTTGAAAAGGTAATCAATAGAGCTCTGTCTAGGTGGGTTGAGGACAAACATATAGTTCCGGATAATCAATTCGGTTTTAAGGCGGGACATGATATCTCACATGCCGCGTCTAAACTGGTGTCCAATATCCAATGGAATAAAGTCACAAGACAATGTACTGGTGCCTGCCTTGTTAACTTGGAGAAGGCTTTCGACACCGTATGGTTAGAGGGTCTTTTCTATAAGCTGCCTAGGCTAGGGATCAGTAAACCACTCTTGTACATTCTTTATAATATGCTAACCAACAGACAGTTCATCGTGAAAAATGGTGATGTGACTTCTGTTGGACTATTTCAAATTAAAAATGGTCTTCAGCAAGTCGCGGTCAATTCGCCGATCCTATTCAACATTTATACAAGCGACTTAATAGGTTCACTTCCCCATACTATTGCGTACGCAGACGATTTGATAGCGTACAGAACAGGTCCAAAAATCGAGGTCATTAATACGCTCTTGCAGCCTGACTTCGATAAGATAAGACGATTTTGCGATGACTGGAAGTTGAAAATCAACTTTCAGAATTCGGAAACCATTCTCTTTAGGACGCCATTGTCTGGAGTCTCTAGGGATACTAGAAAAAATTGGCGTAAGTTCTCGATCATTGGACAACACGGGCAGCCTCTTGTCTGTCGAAATGTAGTCAGATACCTTGGAATCTGGCTAGATCAGTTTCTGTATTTTGGCAAAAATGTAGATGCTGCTCTGGCCAGAGCTAAAGGCGCTTTTGCCCTTACAAAGAGACTGTTTTATAGCAGCCAACTCGATGCGAGGGTAAAGGTAATCTGCTACATTGCCCTTATCAGGCCCATGCTGGTATTTGGTTGTCCCGTGTGGTTCAATGTACGAGCAAGCTTAATGGAAAAGATTCGGGTGTTTGAACACCAGAACACCAGAGTCGGAGTACAAAAAATTGTATCCTAATGAAATCCTTTACAACAGGGCGAACCTAATACGATTGTACAACTTCGTAATTAAGCTGACTCGAAGGCACATTGCAAGAGCAGTGACCTCGACGAATAACCTGATATCTTGGGCTTACTACCCCAATTACCTTTACCACGAGAATGTGCGCTTTGACGGCTTCGTTCCACCGGAAGCATTCCTCTACCTTGATCAGATAGGGTTGATCCAGGATAGATCAGCGGTGCCGTTAATCTTCCATGTCGCTCGGACAGCTGGGGACAGGCGACTCAACTACAACAGAGACGTCGCACACGGCAGTGTGGATCGCCTCAGGTTCAGTAGGGCGGTGGGGAATCGCGATAAGAGGGATGTCGTTCGGCAGCACCAGCATTTCTGGTGGTTGAATGATGGAGAAGATGCTTCGTCGTCGTTTCCGTCAATTACGGACCAGCCTTTCTAATGAGGCAGAGCTGACCAATCTGTTTTCTCTTGTAAATAGCGATGGCTAGCTTACATAGGTTTAGGTTAGCATCTAAGAAATATATACATATATTAGTATATACAAAGGTGTATACTAATATAAGTATATAATTGTGTGTAATGTCTATGTATGTGTATGTGCGTTTCGCGTATGTAGGTTAAGTAGAGTAAGGTATATTTTAAGTTAGATATTAAGTTTTTATAAAAAAATAAAAAAAAAGTCCATATGCTAATTTTTTTCTTAACGAATATTTTTTCTTAGCCTTAAGTATACAATATAAATAATTCTAAATAAAATGTAAGTAAAGTCGAAAAACATAGATATAAGTATTTAGAGTAGCTTAGTGTGCCTGTGTGGGGCCAGTAAGTTAGTATAAGATTGTAAGTAATTTTAAGCTTACATTTAAGCATTTTTTGTTAGTATGTAAGAGTTAGTGATTAAGAAAATAAAATGCAATTAAAACTGAAAACTGAATTCAAATTTAGTATGGAAATAACTGGTAAGGCCTAGCAACCTTTGTATTTCTTTAGCAGTTCGTGGCTCTGTAAAATTTCGGATGGAGTTAGTTTTTTCTTCCGATGGTATTACGGTTCCTTCAATAATAATATACCCAAGCTAACTTATTCTCCTCTGCAGAAATTTATACTTTCTCCATTTAAATTGGATTCCGTTTTTGCTTGCGATTTTAAACACCCTGCGGATCGTTGCGATGTTGCTTCTTTTGTCTGCTGCGGGAATAATAATATGGTCTACGTAAAATATCGTCTCGAATATCACATTCACGTATAGTTGAAACACTGAAGGCAAGTTGTAAAGGTCAAATGGTGCTCTCAAGAACTCAAATTGGACATCCATCACCTCACTTGCAAACTACAAATCACCGTGAATAGGTTGCTGCTTATTATGTTATGGGCTGTCTAGGCGAACCTATCTTATATGGATTATGATAGGGCTGAAGCCAATAGACATCATCATACGTCCAGGCAGTGACATAGTATTCGTTCTTCACAAATTGGGTTATTTCGTGTCTTAAAGTCAGCATCTGCTCGGTCATGCGATTAAGGTATCTTATTGTATGCTAGATAATCTGTACACAGTCCAACCCAGTTAAGACTTAAAATTAAAAAAGAATTTGAGAGCTTTGTCGCATCATGATTATTTGGCAGATGGATTTCCACTGATGCATTTGTTGGCACATAGCTCAATAGCATCTAATGATGGAAAAAGTTTCTAAATATCAGTATCCCAGCTAGATTATGATATTGTAGGGGGGCGAGGAAGTCAGTAAATAAAAAACAACTTGTATCTACGCTACTCTGACTTTATTGTACAATGCACTTCCAAAACTGCTTGCATTCCCCGCTAACAATTTTGGTACATCTCGCTTTGAATTAATTTGTTAACAAATTTGTGTGTGTGCGTATGTTGAATATCGATTACTTGGATAATAAAGAGAAGCTTTTTGAGCAGATCATTCGATCAGGTCCGGTATAATCAGCGCAAAAGATGTGAACATGATCATATCATACAAATGCGACAGTATGGTTTTACATTTTCCGAAAGCCTTTTCTATTTTTTTCTTTGCCGACAGTACTGTATGAGGGATTCGAGAATGATCTCAATAACTTGAGGAAGACAGCCTTTAAGCCAGATTGAGATAAATTATTTTCAGATTGAATTCGTGAATTGATTTTTTCAAGGATCATAAGCTTTTTCGGAGAGTTTAGTATTTTCGGTGTTGCAAAGAATGCTAAGATTTAGTGCACTTGCGGCAGAAGTCTGCATAATATTTAAGTGCTTGAAAGGGGTAAAAAGTCAAACATTAGTTCCAGTGCATTTGTTGGATAATGGCGCATTGCACACGTAATATATAAGCAGGATAATACCTGCACTTTTTGATCGGCAGAGTGGATTTAGGATTGAAAAGCCTTTTCCCACTTTGCAATGGGTTTTAATAGGGGAGGCAAAGGTGAGGTAAGTCTAGTTTATTACTTGCATGGATTTTACATGCCATATCTTACCGACGAGTCAAAGCAGGTCAAGAAGAATTTCGTAGGTTTCAATATACGAGTAACTTGGTCTATATGGTCTATAGTCTGTTAAGCATGCTACAGACGATAAACTAATCGGCCAACTAGTTAGCAGATTGGTTGCAAATAAACCGTATGTAGGCAAGTCTGACGATGAGTTGAACGTTTTAATAAAGTCTGCAACCAGTCGCTCAAAAATCTAAATTTTTTGATTTTGACTTACAGTCTCGTATATACGAAGTTAGCAAACAAATTTAATAAATTTACTAGGTTTAAGACTTATTCTATGTATTCTGCGCTATTGTTTTTCTTTCTGTGAACTGATTTCAACGAATATGGCCTCCGTCATTATTACAAACAATGAAGTGTGGAAGAGATTTTTGCAAAACTCGAGAGTTTAAAAGCGTTGTTGAAGATCAAAGAAATTTATCAAAATAAGGCCGCAAAATCAAAAACATGAGAAAAATTATTAACAAAATACAAAGGTATTGATATTAAGTCCAACATCGAAATGCTAATAAAAGTTCGCTAACATCAGAACCGTTTCCCGAAAAGAATCGAAAAAATTAATTAGAAAAAGTGTAAATAGAAATCGAAGCTCTACAGAAGCAGAATATATTCCTAATATAACGTATTGCGGCAACCTGATGTTTACCTTTACTAAGAGCCTCAGATTATCCTACTTTTCAATAATGGATAACTAATTTATAGTGGATGACGTTAACGATATACACGTAAATATGAGTAAATATCTTTTATTAGTCAACTAAAATCATTAAATCGACCGTGGAGGAACTCGAATGTTTAAATTATGGGGAAAATGAATCTAAACGACATGATGCAAACATCTTTGCGGAAGAACAGACATGCTAGTATAGAAAGATGTCAAATGAACAACAAAATTTTGCAAAGAAAATTGTGGATGAAGTTTGTATGTTTGTACAGTTATGGCAAGTTAATATGACAGTGCTTTTTCATCTTCAACTCCATGACTAACGTGTCAAGACTCTTCACATTTTTATTTATATCCTTTACGAAGTTCAACACCAGTTTGAACGTCAACTTCTACAACAGCACTCACATCTGAAATGTTTCAAAGTATTCCACGTGGTTAAACTTCCAGCACATATAACATATTGCATTAAAAATGTCTATAGAGCAGAAAAAAAATTCATACCTCCAGCAGTTATTCAAATTTTTCGGAGCTATTCAATGTTTTCCCAAGTATCATAAGATCTATGGGTTTTTCTCCAAACTTTTTGATGACTTTTTTTTATTATTGTTACGTTTATAAGAAAAAAATAGTAAAACGTTATATTTATTACGCATTTTCTGGAGAAAAGTGACTTTAAAGTCAAAAATTAGCAGGTGCAAGAAAAATGCAAAAGGCTTAGAAATTGGATATCTGAAGACTCACATAAGATATCAATTTTATTTAAACGCAATTACAAAAGCTAGTATTTTTTCTAGGAATAGAGTCGTACAATTTGTATTAACGGAGCAATATCCGTTAACATGGGTCAGGTACAAAGTGAGCTTTTTCTTAAATCCTAAATAAATGATGACAATATTGGAGATAGACCCTAATTGTAAACCGATTTTTTCCTAGTGTATACCTAAAAATCATTTCCCAAATTATCCTTGACGAATTAAATGAAGAAAGATTTGTTTTTATTATTTTAAATTTTTTGAAAAGAAAATAACAAAAAACTAGATCTTTAAAAACTAAGATACAAACGCTGGTATCAGTGCAGTTATACCAATAAAATAGTCACGAAAATTGCGTCTAACATATTTTGCTAAATTATTGAATTCCTAGAATACGATGGCTGTCAACCTATGAGTTGATATTCTTCCCCCCATTGTCCTGGCATAAATTCTCCTTAATTCGTGTCTTCTATGTCAGTAGTTCCTTTAATATACTTTGCATGGTTGTTATGCCTAAGACAGTTATGTAAATACAACGATGCCAGAAAGTCGCGAATAGACTTTATCAAGATCAAGACTGATTGATTTTCTGAAAATGTTAACCGTTGACACCAATCCTTCTGGCTCTTGACAATGGGTAATAAAATATATATCCTTTGTTGCTTAAATTTGTATGACTAAATGGTTTAAGAAGATTTTCTCCCAGTGGAAAGTCGTTATCCCCTACAAATATAGTAGGTGGCATATGTTTTCAGAATTTGGCAATCCGCTATACAGCGGAACACAGCGGAATTGAGCGGGTTTTTGGAAAACTTTTCATAGAATTTACTATAATATTAGTATATTCGCTTCTACCTGAAATTCAGACATTAGCTCTACACTCAGCCATTATAAATTCAAAACTTTCATGAATAATTACCAGAAAAACAGTACTAAAACGATTTTTGTATTTATAGTAGCACGATCCTGATCCTGATGGCTTTCGATTCCCAACATGTTTGGGATCAATCGCCCCTTGATAATATGGAAAATTCCATTTACTTCCAAATTCATTGACAACAGATCGGCACTTATCTTTGGTTTGAGGGACTCAAGATTTACAAAGTTAATAAAGATAACCGAAAACGCAACTTTCCTTAATTTTATGCAATCTTTTAGAAGACTTATTATGGCCGTACAAATCTCAATAACAATATACTCGTATCCCAAACTTTGTGGAGAAATAGATATAAGAAATTTCAAATCCACATAGGATTCACCAAACGCCAAATAACGAAGCGTTGTAGATACGAGTAGCCTTCCATTTAGACTGATTGCACTTCGCATAGGGGTGTTTTCCTTTTCAAAAGATCTTATATATCTTATATCCATTCTTAAGAAGTTTTTGAAGTCCATCAGAGGAGTTTCAGTTAGTCTTGAAAATAATCGCGTATGCGTAAATTTTGGTCTTGCACTAAACCAATCTTCTATCCCAATTATTTTCTTTTTCGTTTTTAATATGATATAATGTATCTAACGCTGCCTACGGTTTTGAAATATTATGGAAGTAAAATTCTAGCCGCGTGAGTTTTTATTTCAAGCTCAACTGAAGTTTGAAGTCTAGTCTTAGTGTTTGTAGGCAAATGTTTATAAACAGTTTGCCAACTAGCTAACCGATTAGCCTCTCGTCTGCAGCGAGCTTTACCTGAAGTTTTTTTTGTTTTTTTTTTACAAATCAAATTGTATGACATATGATGACAGTTTTAGCTTGAACCCCTTCTTTTCGCATCAGCTATTTATTTTGTTCAAGACATCAGTTGAATTGAATGGTTATGTTGTCAAAAGCGCTGGAGATGTCCAGTAAAGTACAATAAGTTATTCCTTTCGTTGACAGTGCAAAAGAGACGGCGCAAGGCCGTGACCATCTATCTATCTTTTTGGTATGCATACTAATGTAGGTCGAAGGTTCTAATTAGGCAAAACTCTGTGTATACAAACGGATAATAGTTTCCATTACCTGAAATGAGAATACTAAACTTGAAAGCCTCCGAACGAGATATGTCGCTAGCTAAAAGTATGAACACCGCATTTCTTTTCTGCGTTCTATCGGAGGACGTAGAGCTTTGTATGGCTTTTGCGTAGAGATATATGATAGAGTCAGGTGCCACCATCTCCTTTGACTTTGACCCTCACATCCTTCTAGTTTGATTATCGATTTTTGAAAGAACTAAAGGCCGACGTAAGATTGTTTGTGCTCTCGATGAACTTTATCTTTATCGTAATTACCTTCTACTTACTCAGCTATGTATTTCTAATTATTAGTAACGACTTTGTATGGGGACCAGCACGGCAATTGATCGGGAAACTGCTGACCATCCTACAACTTGGATTGGGTCGACAGCGTAATAATCAAGTTGATAGCAAAGTGCTTGCCTTACTGCCAGAAGTTTTTTGCGGGAACGGAATAAGAAAATCCTTACTCATACAGGCTAAAATTGCAAGGGCATTTTTGGCCACTAGCATAATACTGTACGGCACATAATACCTTATACGGAAGAGATACAAAACAAATTACCAGCCAACTAATGGCTTCGGATAAAAACGGGTTCATTATTGACGACTCTTGCAAACGTTTAAAGGACAACGAACTGCTATCTGCATGTGGAATGTTCTAACCCAGATACGAGACCACGTGCAGCCGAGCAATCAACAGAGGCATTTGACTGCTATCTTGCTGATATCACCGCCATCCAAGAGGTGTGATGCGATAAGGATGAAAAACTGTAATATATGTAAAAGAAACAGCGCTTATTCATATGCGAATTTGCCTTATGCGGCAGACTTAGGCAAGAAGTTTTGAGCTTCTGACACATGAGCGAGCGTCTTATAACAATCCGCCTCAAGGCTAAATTCGCTAACATAATTGTAATATGTGTCCATACGCCTACGGAAAACAAGGACGATGCCACCATTTTTTGCTACTCGGCAAAACATGTGACCAACGTCCGAAGTACATATGTATAATGTTAAAATCGTACTACGCGATTTCAAGGTCAGGATAGGAAAGGAGGATGTTGTATGTATGTATGTATGTATGTAATAAAACTCTGTTTATAATTCATTTATATTTTATTATTCCGTACTCGTTGACAATCTTTATGTCACTAAGTCTATGTTAACAACATACTACTTGAGTCGTAGAGGAGATCAGCATTCAGCACGTATGACACTGTGTTACTATCTCTACATCAGAGGACATCTTTAGTAGGGTAGTTGGTAAGCATAGCCAACATGACACTACGCCAAGTAACGGACTTAGGCTAAATATTACTATACCTTATCCAACAAAACATATCAGTACAGGGCTTATGGGAAAGCTTTTTTTCTAACAGTGGTGCCTGTAGGTGGACTCAATGGCACATTACCACTGAAACACAAAGGAAGCCACTGAACTTTGTGTACAATTGTTGTTCCAATTATTTTCAGATTTAACCACAGCCACCCTATGACTTGCTTGCCCGATAGCCGTGGGCAGAATGATCATAAAATCACCATTCGCCATTACTGCTGGCTGTGCATTGAAAATAATCTCAACAAAGCAGTGTTACCATTCTCAAATGTTAGCACATCGTTACTAATTTTTCAGTGTTATTGTTACAGAGATTATTCGATGTGAAGCTTTTGAGAACACAAAAATGAATTTGTGGTTCCCACTATGGCATATATTGGACTATGAAAACAATGTTTTAAATTACAACGGCATAGCAAAAAATAAGTTAATCTAAAGAATTCTAAAAACAAAGCGATTACGTAATTTAAAAAGTTAGAATATGATTTAGATAAAAGACTTTCTACAAATTGCGCCACGAATAAGTATTTTTGGAATAAATGAAATAAATTTCATTACAGTATGTCGTAGTATTATTATAAAGATTATTTAGCATTCATTCGACATTTCTTCAGTGGATCTCAAGTTACCTTCAAAATACAAAGCAGTATGTCAAAATTGGTTGTCCTCAATCTAGGCTCACTGAGGTCTTACCTGGTGTTCTACAGGGTAGCCACTTAGAGCCTTTGCTAAGTGCTTGATGGATGCCGATGACCTTAAAATCTTTTTGCGTGTTAAAAATATTTATGATTTTAAAAGTCTAAGTCTCCAAAATGATTTAAAAAAAGTAGTTCATTGGTGTCAGGTTCATCGTCTTTGAACATAATATATTGTTATTCCTTTTCCGTGTAGGTACCATACATTATTGCCTGTTATTATTATATTATATTATCATTTCCTGTTCCACTCTTTCTCGAAAAACCGAAATTAAAGCTGTGAACGTAATTTTAATTTAATTCGTTGCAAATAGATTATGTTGCTAAGAATCGCTTTTGCGAATCGCTGTTTCTTTGCGCAAAGAAGGTAATTAAGTAGGAAGGCCCTACACTAAAAACCTAAGGAGACTCTATGTAAGACCTTGATCATGTCAGTCCTACCTTGTGGCGTTGAAGCATGGACGCTATCGAAAGCGGATGAAGATATTCTCAGGCCTTTCGAGAGAAAAATATTCGGTCCCGTTTGAGTTGACGGGTTTTGCAGGAGAACATTTAACAACGAATTATTGTGTATGAACTGTATAGCGACATCGACTTAATCAGAAAACTGCGCATCAATCGCCTGTGATACCTAGCACATATAGGGTGAATGGACACCAGTGCTCCGGCCTGCAGAGTCTTCGAATCTAAACCAGAGGGACAACGCAGTAGAGGGTGACTTCAGCTTAGGTGGCGCACACTAATAGAAGAGAACCTTTACCGACTTGGAGTGCGCAATTAGAGGCATTTAGCTAAAGACCGGGCTAACTAGAGAGGATTCTTGGTTGAGGTCCTGGCTCCCATAAATTTTAACACAACATAAGTAAGTAAGTAAGCGACTTTATAAGTAGGTAGATTTTCATACAAAAAGCGAGAAGTAAATCTGAATTTCTTAAGTGCAGATTTTCCTACGACTTTCAATTTTTCTACACCAAAACCAAAGGCTTTTCTTAATTTACAGCAATATCGAAGAAGGTTTTCTTCCTTTTAGCCCTGTTCATGGCAGATCATCACATGAGTTTAAAGTATCATCCGCATCTAACATGCAGGATAACATCCACTAATGGATTAGTTTCAATTCGAAGTCATGTGCAAGACATCACATTCCCGGTTGGTGAAATATGAGGCGCACTTACAAATTTCGATAGTATATGTGTTATAGCATCCTATATTTGCTACAATTAAAAACAAATCAACACTTAGTGGCAAGACCCCTTTTCACGATTTAGGTTTAAACCACATTTACTATGACGCTCCCACTAGGAGGCCAACCTCTTTAAGTCAGTCTGGAACCGAAGAATAATAAAGTTTTTAACTCCCATGGATCCAGAACATAGCCCCTGGTCGGGCTACCAGTAAGACTTCTACAAAACGCTGGCCGCTTACAAAGTATAGCTAGTGAAATACACCGGGAATCAGTGGCTATGAATATGAAGGTGGCTTGTTCGGGCAGAACAAGAGGAGCATCCCAGAAAGATTGATTTGTTTTAGCTGAATGACTTCTGGGTGTTTCTTTCGACATTTGTACCTTCTGTTTTTTAATTTTTTTTTCAATTGACGCTTTGGTGACAGCCATTTACATGGTACCATTCTAGAAGCAAAACTCTGATCAGCTGCTCATTACCGGTGGAATTATTAAAATTAAAAGATGTAGCAATTTCTGGATTAACGTCCTTCAGAAGCAGTCTAAAAGGCAGTAGAAGTGTCAAGACATCCTTGGCATAAGAATATAATTCGTTATTTTTGTGGGATATTTTCAGGATCTCATGATTCCTGATTCTTTCTAATCACCAATGGTACGCAGATATGTCGATCTTATTTTAAAATCTCTGCGTTTGACAAGCGGAGGCGCTGCTGGGTTATTCAAAGTTTGACAATGTTACTGGAGGGCCACAAAAGATACCAGCCATTACTAGATTGCATTTGATAGAAATCCTGTTTGATCTTCTAGTACAATTTCACACATCAAATTGGAACAAATTGTAACTAGAGAAACTGCTAGCACTACTAAATGACATGGGTGGAGGATACCCACGGTTAAAGGTTTCTTTTACTTTGTGATCCCTTTCCAAGAATAGGAATCGTCGAAGTCCTCAAAGTAGGCACTTGCTTGAGCGATAATATTGTCGTTAAGGTTAAATCTGTTTCCATCGAGACATTTCTGCTTGGAAGTGCTCGACCTTACATACAAAGACTTCTTCCACACCTGAAGATATGAGGAATTACAGTTGGTCCTCTATCTGGATTCAAGATACGAGTAATAAAATAATATCTCTTTCTGTGTTTAGTTATTTAGTCATTAAAGGTGCCAACAAGAAAAAACGGTCGGCCATTAAACTTTCTTATGCTCAGGCATGTACGGGGGATATTCAGTTCTCAAGACGAGAAACGAATTCTCTGGTTTATACTCCCACCGATTACCATCGAATAAGAAAGAGCTTTCTACGAGTAACATGCGGCTCCAGTGGCTCCAGTGAACAAAGGAACTCCTACTGGAAGGCAATCAGGAACACCTTCGAAGAGGTGTGCTTTCATCTCTTATTGTTATCCTAAATATTGGTGGAAAAATCCTTGTAACCTCCTTTTTGGCATTAACTCGCGATGTTTGCATTAAAACCAATTTGATTATCTTTCCACGCACGGTTTCTGAATAGGAATTGGTCACAATAAACGTATGCCATTCTAACCAGCGGGATACCACCGGTGAAATGGACAGGTTTCAAAATATGGCTAACCATAAACACATTCGAAAAGCAAATGAAACCAATTTTTCGATTATTACAATCCCATTCAGTGATGAGCCTCGCCTGTTCATCCCTCCGAAATAGCTATTAAGGGCAGTGCCGGTGGGACAATGAAATTCAATAGCCTGTGTTAAATCGCTTTTGACAGGAAGCCGGAAGGAACGAAAAAATCCGTCCACACGCAACACCAGATTCGATGGACATTGGTCTTGGAAAATGAATGGCTCTACTCCACAATCAAAAGTCGAGAGCCGAGAGTCCTTTTTGCGCCAGATTCCCGGCCACCCATTCAATGTCGTTGTCTCCCAAAAATATCCCCAAGAACGGAGAACATTTCGATGTGGAGATTCGGAAGGATGTCTCCCGTCGACTTACTATGGCCCAGCATGAAATAAATATTATCATTCGTTATATTGAAATAAATGAAGAGTCAGGGGAAGGCACACCGAAAAAGCAATATGTGTGCGTTAACGATGGCCACCATCCTCATCAGAACACTCTCAGAGGGGGTGGCGAACACTATTTCCACTTTTGTTCAACAAGTTTCCATTCACAAGTTTGTGACAACAGGCTATGGCAGGAAGTCTGTATAGGGGTTCAACCTAAACTCAGTCCCTGCCTATGCAAAATGGGAAAGTACGATCGAGGCGGAAGGTGGATAACGCCTAAGACTAGTAATAATGAAATATGGGACAAAAATGCCAGAATAGGCCTTAATTTGGGGATGTATGTTTTAATGCCTTCGCAGTGGGACACAGTGGCACAAATGTCTTAGCATACTTGGATACTGTTGTGTTGCTGCTGAGGTATATTTAATTGAAGAAAGAAATAAGAACAAAGCATTATGCCCATTGTGCGTTGTATTCAGTAATAGCTACTCTAGTCCGGTTTCGATTTAAGAGATCGTAATCGAGAATTGAATGGGTGGAGATGTTTGGATACAGGGACTTACGTATATAATAGAAGATGAGACCGATTCTGAACAAAAGGTTGATAGTCGGATAGAACAATGTCTTCTTTTTTTTTCATAAATTATAAAGGAGAAGAAGAAGAAATGCTATGTTGCCCATTGTTGGTGAGAAGTTATATACTCTATGGGGCAATGTACTACAGTTGAACCTATCACAGAGGTATCATTGTTACGTTTGTCGATGAAGCAATCTAAAGTGTTTAAGTGTAGAAGGTGTCAAAATCCTTGCAAACATACTCCATTCATTTTTTTGTTAGGATATCCATGCGTTGTTTTCGATGAATTATTTAAGCATTCACGTCGCTTATAGATTTAAGATCAGAAATGAGTGAAACGGTTGGATGAATTAAATGAAAGTCTAAGTTCGGTGGCTTTCAAGTACCCCTGAGAGAAAGCCAGTGGTAGGATGAGAAAAGTAGGTGCACACAGAAGATTCACGCAAAGTGCGTGGCAACGAAACACCACAGTAGCGAAAAAAAGGGGAAAGGAGTAAAGGAGGGGGAAAGAAGTAATATCAAGACAAAAACAGGCATACGTTGCCTCGTATATCTAGGAATTTGAAAAACTTCGCGATGGAACGGTCTCGTTTAATTTGTTGCCAACCTTGACGGAGCAGGAAACGCTCTCAATCGTTTTTTTTTTTTTTTAGTTTTAAACGCATTTTATTTTCTAATCAATAACTCTTACATACTAACAAAAAATGCTTAAATGCTAGCTTAAAATTACTTAACAACCTTATACTAACTTACTGGCTCCACACAGGCACTCTAAGCTACTCTAAATTCTTATACTATGTCTTTCGACTTTATTAACATTTTCTTTGTGGGTATTTATTTACTATACTTAAAGCTAAGAAAAAATATTGTTAACAAAAACTTAGCGTATGGACATAATTTTTTATTTTTTATAAAAACTTAATATCTAACTTAAAATAAGCCTTAGTTTACCTAACCTACATACACAATAAACACATACACACACATAGACATTATACACAATTATATACATATATTAGTATATACCTTTGTATACACTAATATATGTATATATTTCTTAAATGCTAACCTAAACCTACGTAAGCTGGCCATCGCTATTTACAAGAGAAAACAGATTGGTCAGCTCTGCCTCATTAGTAAGGCTGGTTCGTAATTGACGGAAACGACGACGAAGTATCTTCTCCATCATTCACCCACCAGAAATGCTGGTACGCTCTCAATCGTCATTCTGCACAGATGGACGAGCGTTGCAGGAAGGCCAAAACTAGGCATAGCTCTATGTATCATCTGTGGCCTTAAAATCGATGAAAATATTATGGGTATAGATTATGACTTTCTATCGATTCACAGAGGGTCGTCAGTTTGTTTTAATATCATAGCATTTAAAGCATCCACTAAATGGGCATACATTTGAGAAGATGAACCTAGATTTAGCGACTTGTCCCAAATGGCAATCCATCTTAAAGCAGTAACTGGTAGGCTACTCACAAGTTGCTTAAACCTGGAGGAGATGTATTAGCGATAATTATGTTAAGTACCAAACATTCCGCGCTGTATGAATTTATACCTCCACCTTGCAATCGTTTCCTATCGTGCTATTGGGGCAAATCAACTCTGCGGGAGTCCATAATGTCGAATCATATTACTCGTACCTTCACAAAGAATATCTGAGAGAAAACTATGTCTCTTTGGAAGACTATGTGACAAGCCTCTATATAGTTCTGACTGTACAGCTCTAAGGGCTGAACATCAGCAGAAAAGAAGGGCTTATAATGGAGTTTGGATAACCTTCGATTTGTACTTAGCGATATCAAGACGGCGCTAGCTTCTGTCCGAGAGTTTGGTTAGGCAAACGAAAAGTCGTGCACTAGGTTAAGTGGCTCTCGAAATTGAGACCACCTCAATCTGTAATTTTCATATGAGAATCAGCAAAAATATACGGAAAAATATGGACTCCCGGCGGAACGACGTCAGCATGAAAAATTCGTTTTAGAACCAAGACTAGATTCTGTACATACCTAGCTACACTGTCTGTGATTGTGTGAACACATTCGTTCTCTGCAACTTAATAAAGGGTTTTCCAATAGGTAATTGACAACTTTGAATTTAATTTGTGAACACACTCTTTCACTAATCATCAAAGTGTCAATGTACTAACGAGCAACGTCTGCAAATTATAAAAATTTTCTACCGAAATTCGTAGTCGGTGACTGCAACTTTAAGAGCGTTAACTCAAATTTTCGGTCGTAATTCTCGCCCTAGTAGACATACAATAACAAGTTTAGTGCAAAAATTTGAGTCTACATATTTGTTGTGTGATATTGACATGTCAGTAAGACAACGGGTTGGTCGAAGTGTCGAAAATATCGGCGTCCGTAGCAAACGATCCAAATCAGTCAATTCCACGGCGTTCTCAAGAATTGCGCATCGTTCAGACCACATTATGGCGTATTTTGCGTAAGGATCTTGGTTTACACCCATACAAGATCAAGCTGATTCAAGAATTGAAGCCAATGGACCATTTAAAGCGACGTACGTTCTCCGATTGGGTTCTGGAGAAGATGCGCCAAGATGATGAATTTCATCGCAAAATCATCTTCAGTGACGAAGCTCATTTTTGGCTCAATGGGTTCGTCAATGAGCAAAATATGCGTTATTGGTCGGGTGCAAATCCACGTGTGCTTCATGAATCACCACTTCATCCACAAAAAATAACTGTTTGGTGCGGTTTGCATGCCGGCGGCGTTATTGGGTCATCTTTTTTCGTCGACAATAACGATCGTCATGTTACTGTGAATGGTCAGCGTTATCGCGCCATGATCACCGATTATTTTTGGCCCGAATTGGAAGATATGCACTTAGACGACATGTGGTTTCAACAGGATGGTGCCAGAAGCCACACAGCACACGCTACAATCGATTTATTGAAGAGTAAGTATGGTGAGCTTGTTATCTCAAGACATGGGCCAGTCGATTGGCCGCCTCGTTCGTGCGACTTAACGCCGCTTGACTATTTTCTGTGGGGCTACGTTAAGTCATTGGTTTATGCCAACACGCCAACGACGGTGAAAGAGCTCAGAGCCAACATTGAACGTGAAATAGCGGCGGTTTCGGCCGAAATGTGTGGCCAAGTCGTTGAAAATTGGGTCGAACGAATCGACCGCTGCACACGTGCCCGCGGTGGCCATATGAACGAAGTCGAGTTCCATTCATAAATGTTTTGATTGTACTTCAAGCCGATAATAAAAATATCTCAAATGGTTTGCGTTTTATTAAAAAAAAAACTTGTCAAGTCCTTATTGGAAAACCCGATACAAAGTTTTCTCTCTAATTCTTCTGAATTTTCTTATTAACCCCAGGGAATTTCGTAAGTACAAGAAAATTTCGAGTTTGCCGTTTGTTAAAAAGCACCTTTCATCTTACAGGGAAATGAAATTCGTATAAACTTATGTTAGTTTGGATTTTCTTTGATAGACATCTGAATTTTTTTTAAAAATAAAGTTCGCTTGCTGCCACCTAAAAGTTTCACATTGTAAGGAATTTTTCATTCTCCGAAAATTCCTCTCAAATCCTCTTAACACCTATGTCGACACCTAAAGTGTGAAGTACACTTCATTTAAAAAACTAAAAAAAATCTTTTAATCATTGACTTCAGTGCCGTTTTCAACAACTACAACTGAGAGCTCTACATTTTGCTTTGTACACAATAATTTTTAAAACAAACTTCACGAGCGCGCACATGAATTTCAACTTCAACTACTCTAATGAATGCACAAGTTTTGAATGAGATTTCGGAATGCTTGAACCCTTGTAGTACTCCTCAGTAGTGAAACAAAGCCGGAAGATACTTTCATCTAGATCGCGGAAACGTGCTTGGAAAAACAAAGTTCCATCGATTTCGTTGCATCTGTTGGTAAGGTTTATATTGTACAAACAGAGGCAAGCAGCAAATTTTTGTTGGATGATGATTTAGATGCTTGAAGTATCGTGGAAACGTGACATAGCAGAAACACCCAAGTTTTTAGTAAAATGCATGCACAAATGAACAAGTCAATATGGAAATTGAAACCGAAATGAGAAAATTTACAAAAGAACTTATAGTTTCTGCAATTTGTTAGACTTTGAATGCAACCTTGGATATCTATTGTATATTAATGTGGATACTCTGACTTTTTTGAAAGGAAATGCTACAATAGAAGGTTTCTTGTTATTTAGGCCACCTATGGTTATAGGAAGAAATAAGGAAGATTTGGAAGTGCTTCACCTAATTCTCAAACAGCTTTAAAAAAGGCTTTACATAGCACGAATACAAAGCTGGGCGTCACTCAATGTCAGTTTTGATTCTTTTGACTATCAGAACTTAGGTAATACCTTAGGATGCTAAATAGAACGCAAGTACTAAGGAGTAGAATATCAATCAAGTACACCACCTGGATTAATTTTTTTCATGTCATACCGGGAAAGAGTTTCATAAAAGAGGCATAGAATTTCATTCCTGGATTTTGTTAACTGTTATCGGAAAGTTTTAGGTCTTCTACTTCTGAAGGCTTTTAGATGGTATTTTCCTTGGTCCAGGGCTGTTATGGCTGTAATGTTGAAGTATAACATTTCAATGACTGCCTTTTAGCACAACAAATATCAATCACGCAAATAATCTTCACCGACTGGCTTTTGGCAGCTCTCTGGTTCAACAATGTCGACAATTCTTGTAGATCAAACGATCTTGGCATGACATAGTTTATTTAAAGTGATATATGATTGTGGACCGGTCCCAATGATTCCGTATTGTCTAATTCAAAACTGGAGATAATAGCTTAATATTACCGGCGAGGATCTATCTGCTGATTCGTAAGACATATGACCGAAATTATCGTAAATACGAGTTTTCCCGATTAATCATTTTCTATCACTGGGCCCATGTTGAATGCAAGACGATTGATCTGAAGCTGCTGACTGTCCTATAACCTGGATTGAGCCAAAAGCGCAACAACAAAGGGCTCATAACCCTATACGGAATAGAATAAAAAGATATGACGAATCAACTAACGGCTTCCTACAGAAATTAATTCACCGTTGATGACTCTTGCAAACGTTTAAAGGACACGATCTCCGGATCTGCAAGTGGAATATTCGGACCCATAACAGGCCACGTAATGATACTGCCGACGATATCGACACAATTGGCAGAACATAGTGGGCTGTCACCGGTGCATTGGCTAGTATTGCTACTATTCGCTAGAAGCTGCCAAAATATATTTAGCGATAAATGAGGCCAAATACAATACAGGTATACGTGTATGCTGTCAACAAGAAGAGCCACACAATATCGACGAATTGGACAGAACATCACAGTCGACAGATATAATTTCGAGGTAGGTAGGGACTTGTCTACTTCGTCTCTGCAATAAATTCTTTCAACAACACCTCAGTGGACATAAAACTAAGAAACTCTTGAAAACCGCTGTTTCGTTGCGCTAAGAATCCAATTGAGTCTTAAGGCCCTATCCTGAAAAAGTAAGTAGACTTTATATAAGAACTTCATCACTCCATTTCTACTTTATGGTGCTGAAGCATGGACTCTATCAAATCTGGATGAAGATATCCTCGGTCGTTTCGAGAGAAAAATCCTGAGAAAAATTGTCGGTCCCGTTTGCGTTGGCCGGCTTTGGTTAAGGCCCAGGTTCATCCCGAACTGTAGTGTCACTTAAGAAAGTAAGTACGATAGCGGCCAGATGCTTTATTGGTTTTTGACGACATATTCGTTTGTACAATCAACAACATTTCAAATCTTATTTTGTTGTCTACTTTATACGGTGCCAATCTTAGGATAAATGTCGAAGTGAATTGTTAAGTTTTTACGTATGTTCTCGTAGCTTATTTGTTGTTTTGCTATAGATATCAGTACTCCAATAGTACTACAAGTACTACATTGAATTGTTAATATATGTATTCTGAAAAATCAAATCATGTTTTACTAAATATTTTTAATTTTATTAAAAGAAATATTTCAGAACATAAAAATATCAAAATAGACTCTATTCTATTATCAACTTGTTCATTTAAAGAAACCCTTCAGACTCATTACGAGATTCACACGCACTCTATCTTCCTAGAACCGTGTTAGTCACTCAGAATTCAACTCGCAGCTCCAATATACAAAAAACATTCAGGGAAAGTCCTTGCCCAGACAACAAATATCCTGTATCCCATCGACCATAGATACGTACTGCAATAATGAATTTCCTGTTGCTTGGTGAGTTAATACTCAACGCAAAATACATTCACCAATCCTCAGCTGACAATCAACTCGGCGCAGATACAACTCTCTCACGGAAGCTTTCACCTGTTGTACCCTAAAGATGAGAATTTCACCTAACCAACTGGCGGGACACTAAAGCTTTTTGCTACCCAGCCGGTACGGACGGGACATGCTGATTATGATCCAAGATAAGGAAAAAGACGAGTTGTTTCAACCAGCTCCACCACCCATCCCTTATGTATTTTTACGATTTTACTTGCTTTCAACTTTAAACTTTAAGGCCGCTGGGTCAACTGGTGAATATCAGATAAACACATATCAAAACCACTACAGCTTATGGATGAGTTGCCGTTCATATTTCAGGATTTTAAGTTTGAACCAACCATTTTCACATTGCATTTGATTAAAGAATTTGATATCACCACAGAGGCTAAAAGCCGTGTGGGCTGCCACTGAAATTGGTAAGGTCCTTAATTTGTATTCATAAATCAACTCGTATGCAGCAGACAGGAACTGCCTGTCGCAGGCACCTGCTTAGATCGACTGGCTAGTTGTTCGTTTGTTGGCTGATTGACACCCTAGTTCTGATTTGGCCAGGCAATACTCACAACAAACTTTTGTCGGATGCGGAAGAGGATACTCAGTGATGGTGTTATATCCTGAAGACTGCGAAGTAAGGAGTTGTAGAAAAAATAAAATTGATTTTTACAACAATTTTTTGATGAATTTTCGACTTCGATTTGGAGCGATAACGAAGTGGGCTGACATGAAGATAATGATGGAGTCATTTCTTTCGATGGAGGTGGGTTGTAATGAAGTTCATTTATGTGCGCACAGATGGTGACTTTTAATATACGCCGCGGTAAGAAT
Source organism: Volucella bombylans (assembly GCA_949129095.1). Lineage (NCBI taxonomy): Eukaryota > Metazoa > Arthropoda > Insecta > Diptera > Syrphidae > Volucella > Volucella bombylans. The sequence continues at coordinate 108,214,523 of OX422140.1, read as the reverse complement.
CCTTAATGGGTAATTCATAGAATTAATGGCTATTGATCGATGGACTGTCACGACATGGCAAGGATTTTAATCTTCTCTTCTCTTCTCTTTTCTTATTAATAACGACCGTGGCCACAGGTAATTTCGCGTGAGCCTTTTTTTTTGTTAATTCTACGAAATATGCTTATTAAAAGAACATTGTTTCATGGTGCTAGTGTATTTAAAAATAAATGAAAGGTCTTACTGCTTCCATAAATGAATATACATACGAGTATAAGACTTTCGTATGAACGGTAGTGCATCAGGAGAAAATCGCTGCTGGATTCTTTGATTTATTACACTAGCGATGGAGTATTCTGTATGTCGGCAACAAAGTGTTCCATTTTTAATTGAAAAACCTGTTCGTACGAGAGTGCAGAGTAGGATAAGTTATCACGTTAACCTAACGCAAATACATCAAATTCTGGAAACCAATAAATGGATAATGATGATCATATTCATGACAAGATAAAGATAAATTTTGCAGCACAGTTGCCCATAATACAACACAAAGTAGTAGTGTTATTATTTTGACGGAAGATTCCATCATTTATCGCAACGCATGGCTCCGTTGTTGGAATTGAATGCGTTAAAAGACTAATCAAAATCGAAAACACCAATCACCAAGTCATAGAAGAATCGACCATGCGACAAGATTAAGAAATAATTAGAAGGATTATATCGTCATATATACTCGTACATATATACTCGTATTCAGGCTAAAATTGCAAGCCCGAGCCAAGACTTAATGTTGGAGGCAACAGAGTAAGAGCTCTATAGATCAAGTCCAGCTTCCTGACGTGGTGGTTGTTCTTCATGCATTTTTTGGGAAATTCAAAGCCCACCCTAGAGAGAGGCTTCAGAACTAGCTACCTGGGCTTCTAACATGCGTGTCAAGAGCCCCCGGATCCTTGCTGGAGCGTTATGGTGGCAGTGATTTAAACCCAAATCGCGCCTTGTTGGTTTGACCCAATTTAGAGTTGCCATAAGTACCGGGTGCTGTGACCTTAAAATCAGCATGAGGTTTTAGATCGGCCTCGACTCATACCAAGGGTGGAACTTGTGCCTCCAACACAATTTCAGCTTTGGTATTATACTTTTGTATTATTATAGGTAAGCGATAACAAGGCATATCCTTGCTCCAAGGTGTTCACGCTGCAATTATTTTAGAGTAATATTTTAGTAATAATAAAAAAAATAGTCATATTGGAGATTAATATATTTAACTTTATGCCGAGAAAAGTGTAAGTCTTAGATAAAAATTTTTTATGGTGAATTTGTAGGTAAAATTATGATCGCATTGCGCATCTTTCCAAAAATTTATTAAACACATTTAGAAAATTTGGTGCTTGAAGACCAATATCTAGAAAATAAAAGCAGGAATAGTACTCGTAATAATGTTTAAACACGCAATAACCATTAATTGATTGGTTATCAATCAAGACTAGCTTATTAGAAGTTATAACTAAATAATTTTTGGTACCTCCTTCTCTAAAGGAACTTTTTCAAACACCCTAGAACTTAGTGGATGTTGAACATAGAACCCCGCTTTTCATACGATTTTTTTTCATAACATGAACTAATGAATCAGGTCCCAAAACATCTGTATCCCAAACCGGACCACCCTACATGATATAATATAATTTACAGATCTAATTTGGTTATGGGAAAAATAAAGTTTTTAAGATTAGCTAAAGTTTATAATAAATAATAATAATATAAATTTTTTTAAATTCCATTTGAAAAAAAATTGTTGCTAGCTTTTTCAAATATTCAGGTGCATTATTTAATACCTTAGGAACACTATGCATTAACTGACTATCACTATAGTTGTTTTCATTTCTCGATAATTATAGTAAAAGCTGAGCCTATCTTCTTTTATTAAAGTCATGACAAGTGGGATTTTTGAATCGCATGTCATTATAATAGTCAAGATTAAGAGTCCTGGGTTGTACTGTAATGACTTTAAGACGTCTTTTGTAAGAAACATTTGTTTGTTTTATTATTTTAAGGGATGCATTTTGAATATTTTGAAGTTCAAAATAAACGTTCATAAAAGTTCAAAATCAACGTAAACGAAAATAAATACTTTTCGAAGGATTTTTCTCTCGAAACGAATGAAGATATCTTCATCCGCTTTCAATAGAGTCCATGCTTCAGCGCCACAAGGTAGGACTGGGATGATCAAGGTCTTATATGGAGTCTTCTTAGTTTTTCGGGCAAGGGCCTTCCTACTTAATTGCCTTCTTCGCCCAAAGAAACAGGGATTCGCAAAAGTGATAATTCATTTTATTTCTGCTGAAGTGTTGCTGGCAGGATTTATAAGAGAGCAATGGTAGACAAAGCTATCGCCGTAATATTCGGCCCAATTCGTCGATGTTGTGTCCCTATTTGTTGACAGCATATACTTGATTTTACCCTGAACAGATTTTGAAAGATTGTGCCTGAACTATTCGCTTGTGAGTTCGGTACAATTTTTTCAAGTGTGACGTTAATGAAATCGCATGACAGGGCGACATTTTTTCAAATCAACGGTCTCGGTTAAGTCATTACCCACCTTGATGGAACTGCGATCACTCTCAATCGTCATTCTGCAAGGACGGATGAGCGTGCTATGGATCCCAAAATTAGCCATGGCTCTATGTAGCTCGTCTCTATAAATGCTGTCATATGTGGCCGGTATTGATTTGGACTTTTTGAGTTTTTTCTAGGATCTGCTGGAATGTGAAGATCTCGAAGAGTGTGGACTTTCATGGTTTGAAACCGCACTGATAGGGGTCAATCAGATTGTTGATGAAGGGTTTCAGACGTTCAAACAGTATGGCAGATAAGACTTTGTTTGCGATGTTAAGGAGACCTATCCATGTATAGTTGGAGCAGTTGGGGTGGTTCCCCTTTTTGTGAATCGGGCAAACTATGCTAAGACTACTTTCATCAGGTATAACATACACTCTTCTGACCAGATCCAAAAAATGAGTTTGTGCATGGTTTCCACAAAGTCATTTCTAGCTGCTTTGAGTACCTCGGCTGGTAAGCCTTCAGATCCAGCTGCTCTGTTGGATTTCTGCTAAGATATTGCTATCCTTACTTCGTTTTTGTCAGATTGAGGGAGGGTTTGGCTATCTTCGTCTTAGTTTAATGGACTATACTGCCTGACGGCGGGATGTTGGGCTTTGTCGCCGTTATAAAGTGGGCAGAAAAAGTTGTTCCATATTCTCAGCACCGACTGTAACTCTGCTACATTGTTTCCTTCTACATCTCTACAGACTTCTGTACGGGTCTTCTTGCCATGCTCTTCTTACCTTTATTTTTACAACTTGCGTACCTAATTCCTGGAGTACAACCTCTCAATATCTTCGATCGCGCGCTTCTCGGACGATTTTTTTTTCTTCTGGAGAAGCCGATGTTCCTCCTGGCTTTACAGCTCGTAGAGCTCACGAGTTGGTCTAGTCTTTCGTTGCAGCACCGCTTTGTATATATGTATAGGAGGTTATATATATAAGGAGGTTATGTATAAGTTTATAGTTTCAGATGTTCTACCTTTGAATTGCTAACTGGTGAATTGCTTTGTGCTACGGATCATCTTCCATCTAAATTGCCGTCTTCAGAGATTTGTGACAAGCCACTAAGGCAACGTCATCTGCGTATGCAAACGGGACACTTTTTTTTAAAAACATGCAGGATTTAGATCGTTGTGTGGCACTGTATTGTATGGATTTTTTTGTACTAAAAAAGTTAGTGTGTTCTGTGTTTAAGTACACAGAATAGTCGATTGTCTAAATCGTCCCTACGCCAGTTTGTCATTACTCCACGAATTCCCATGCAAGAAGCTTTGCTTTACTAAAACCATTAAAAACCCCAGTGCGTAATTACTTTTATCTAGGCCTTTGTTAATGTACAATATGAAATTAGCAGATCCTCCCAGTAAGATCCCCAATCTTTTTTTGCTTTCGAAAGATGTACTGACACTGGTGCTAGTTTATATTTATCGATGAAGTTGTGAAGTCTATCAGTTATTACATCTTTTGAACATTTTTATATAACCGGTAATATAGAATTTATAATTGCAATATATAATCGTAATATTGGTCTAACCACAGGTGTTTTCAATGTTTGTGGAATTTTTCCCTGTATTAAACTCAATGTCATTGCGTCAGAAAGCATTTCCATGGGACCGGAACGATATTTGCTTACTATTGGATAGAGTAGTGGGCCTATAATAATAATCCCTAGCTTCCACTATGCACTACAGCATGCCGTTAAAGTTATATTTGCATGATCTCATGTCGACCGGATTGTCTATCAGTTTTACTTCTGAGTGATTTTGGTGGACGTTCTGTCTATCTGCTGATTTTGGCGGATTTGCCTTCTGTCAAACTGATTATCCTTAAGCTACACTTCACTCCATTTCTTCTGTGTTACTAGTGATAGAACTGTTTTGATAGAATAAAAGCTATTTCAATTCCACCACGGATTGTGGGGTTTAGAACAATGACAGCCCCCACATGTTTCAATCCGTGGTCAATGGGTGCTAATTGGTCTTTTATGTATGAACTATGAGTACTCGTAGTTTAGTTTTAAATGCATTTTATTTTCTTAACACTAACTCTTACATTCTAACAAAAAATGCTTAAATGCTAGCTTAAATTTACTTAACAATCTTATACTAACTTACTGGCCCCACACAGGCACTCTAAGCTACTCTAAATTCTTATATCTATGTCTTTCGACTTCATTTACATTTTATTTGGAAATATTTATTTTATATACTTAGGGCTAAGAAAAAAATATGAGTACTCGTACAGCCACCCATTTGGCCATTTGTTTCAGCTCGAAATCTTAATCCAAGATCAACCCTTAACTGTCAAATGGCCTATTTGCTTTAAATGTACATTGTGGGCAGCTTCAATTATTTTTGACATATAACGTTTATGTGTGGTAGATTGTGGATGCAATTAAATCAGGATGGTTGTTTGGTGCATTAATAACAGCATGGTCAGACGATTACATAAAATTAAATGCCAAACGACGGTTACTGGTCGACTGCAGATAGAATGACGGTAAGTGTACGGATAACGCCAAATTTATTTGCGGTCGCACTTAATTTATTTAATTTTCGGTATTAATTGTGAAAAAATAGATTTTGCTTAAAAGCGCTTCAATCTGACAAAGTGGTTTTACCAACGATTGACTTCAATTCCTGTCATTTCGATGTTGTATCTGACACTTGTCACTTTATCCAATGCAAATATAATTCACTCACCGATAAATCTATGAGATTTGATTGTAATTGCGATTGTGTGTTAACCACTTAACGTAGCAGATATTATCAGTTACAAAAATGGATTTTGAAGTAGTCAGCTTAGTACAACATAAAGAGGCACCAAGTTCTGTTATCTGCAACACCTTTCTGGAATAGTCTTTCTATCTTCTATTTTGTATACTGGACCAAAGTTCAGCGAATTCAGCTTTGTTTGGACTAAACACCGTTTGACAAAGAAAGTTCTGAAATTCTGCTTATATTGCAATATACAGCTAATAGCCTCATAATTAAGTTATGCTAAATCACAGGGAGAGTTGAGGCTGAGTAAGAAGGCCCAAGCAGAGTTTCCGCTTAATTAAATTAAAACACAGATATTTTTTACTTAGATATGAACGTAGATGATGCAACAGTTATAGGTGGTTCAAGGCCTACGCCACTAACACTCTTCGGTTATAAAAGTCTTTGACTAACTGCCTCTCATTGTGCACCTTACAATCGATAAAGTCGCGTTCCACTTGGTTTCAAATCCAAAAACAGTAATAAAGGAACTCGTGTTGTTCAACCTGATTTCGATTCCAAAACAAGTGATAGCGGTAGGCATACGGCGATTGAATTCATGTGAGTGAATCAATGTTTCTTAGAGAAGGCCTGGCCATCCAGGTTGAAGGTCGAGTGTAGGGCTATCAACCAAACTGCGTAAAGACTCTACTGTTACAACTCAAGATAACGGCGGTTTTTCAAAATTAATAAAAAGGAGTCTATAAAGCAGATTCTACTGGCATGCAGAAATTGTGGTGAGATGGGCTGGATAAAAGTAGGATGAAAATTGTGATATGTATATATATGTATATTGTTGTTGTCGGCAACAATCCTCATCAAGACTAAGCAATCAATACATCATTCTGTCCACGGAATATTCCAACCCTTCCTTTCTAAGAAGGTCAGATGGAGGATGGACAGAACCTTCTGTGGAGACCCTGTAACGCCTGAAGAAAACACACTTTTCCGGATGCAGCCTGCATCCCACAATTCAATTTAATCATTTTCGGAGAAATGATTGGAGACGCGCTCGGGTGGTGTTTATACCGACGGTAGGTTAACGCGGGTATGAGTTCTCGAACGATTTCAGGCCAATTAGTTTAACCTCCTTTGTACTTAAAACCCTAGAGCGTGTCTTAGACATACTCATGCGAAGCATTCATGAAGAATCATCGCTATCCAAATTATACTCGTAGCACGCCCACCTCAAGGGAAAATAGACGGAAACAGCTCTCCACGAGGTAGTGCGAATATACCCTAACATCCTCCCTAGACATAAAGGTATCTTTTAATAACGTACACTGAAGCTATTTACACATCTTTGATCGAGCTGGTTATTTAGGAATTTATTAACCCATGGACAGTTTCTATGCTCAGTTATGAACAAAATTATTGCAAGACTAGACAGGGAAGGGGTCGCGTATGCGAATGACGTGGTGACAATAGTGTCAGTAGTGTCAGGGAGATTTCCTTTCGTGAGAAGTGAAATCATGAAGGCTGTTCTAGATAAGGTAAACACCTGGGCTGTAAGTTATGGTCTTGGTGTTAACCCGAGAAAAACTGAGTTGATGCTACTCACTACCACAACCAAAATACCTGCTGTTTTCTTTCCCTGTCGTAAGGGTTAACCGTTTACATTATCATCCAGCGATAGGTATCTGGGTATCATGCTTGATACAAAACTTAAATGGAATCAAAACATCGAACACAGTATAATAATGCGTCGCCTTCTATGCCAGGAGCAAATCTTTGGAAAGAAGTCGGGACTTCAAACTAGGATGACCTTGTGGATGGCCAGAATAGCCAGCATAGGCAAAACGCGCGCATTGAGGTCGGCCCCAACGGATGCCCTTACTCTGGTCCTGCATGTACTGCCTCCCGACCTACACATAAAAAATACCGCACTATGCAGCGCAGCCAGACACAAAGAATCAGGCTGCTGGACTGTACAGCCTTATGGTCACAGTAATATCCTGGATTCGTTATCTAAACGACACGGTCACGTTTCGAACCGACTACATCACACCCAAACTAAATTTCAAGAAAAACAAGGTTTCTCATCAGAGCTCAGCAGAAGAAAGACAAAGTAGTAAAAGACTTTCACACGGTCATCTACACCGGCGGATCAAAGATGAACTGTGGAATGGGGGCCGGTGTCTACTCTGAATCTCTGAATATCATACCGCTTGCTGGATTTTGCGTCTTCTGGGCGGAACTACTGGCAATCCGAGAGACTTGCTCGCAACTCGGGCGTGACACAACAAACCTTGCTATCCTCATAGATAGCCAAGCCGCTGTCAAGCCATGCTGGAATCAGTAGACCCAATATTTAATTTTCATGCTGATAAATAATGCAGCCTATGATCTGCCCAGATTTCTTGACACCAAGGTCGATATCATCGATATCATCGTCGACTGAAGGCTTTCGCTTGTATCCCTATGCCTTGAAAATATTATACTCTTCGTAGTACGAGTTACCTGCAAACATTTATGTTTTTTATCTACTGGAGAAAGGCTTAGTTTGTGGCTTTAGCTGCTTTGGAAGTTTCATAGCCGGCTGGAGTTAGCTCATGTGTTTTTTTTTTTGCAAGCAGAAAATGTGTTACTTCTTCTTATTTTTAGTCTGATGTCCTCTCGAAGCCTTAAAAAATGTGCGCTATTTCGTCGAAACGGAATGGCATACTACCCTTCGGATTATTCAGACTATACATGAAACAAAGTTTATCGCAATGTCCATGTAAACATGGTATTTATTACAGCAACTTGTACACGCTGTAGTTGTTCAGCTCTGCTCATGTTGCTAGATCACACAGATGTCTTAGTACAGAGGGTCATAATCGTTCACAAGTATCAGTGGTAATGGCAGGCAGTGAAGTTAAATCTTGTACTGCACTTTTCAGGAAAGGAAGCCTGATTTCGGAATCAAAGGTCGCATGACATCCTTCGTCATATGATAGTCCACCTTCAATTAGGAATTTCGGATGTCATGTCTCTTGGCACGGGGTATCTTCAAAGGAACAAGTAAGTAAGCAAACAGAACACTAACAGTTCTACCTGTTACCTATTTTAAGTTCTTAGCAGCCCTTTAAAAATTCATGCGTCACTTCATGTCCATATTCCAAACGAATCGAAAGGTGTTCAGTTCTCAATGAGAACTTCTCATTACCAACATGACACTACAAAGGTGATCACTTTGTCAAAAATACATAACAATTTCAGTTCATTGAATCCCACATTAAGTTGGATGTATGATATATAAGAGTACATATCTTTAACTTAAACTTTCATGGAGATTCAACTTCAAATCCATTTGCTTAAGAAACTTTTCCCCAATATAAGATGTTCCTAAATCTGCTTTTGTTTTCGAGATTTCGATTTCACTTCTTATGAAAATGATATGACAGATATAAGCCATCAGCTTTAGACAAACGGATGAGGGTTTTTACTCACACCCAGATTTCAAGAGATACACACCGTATTCCAATATTTTGCCATTACTAGGACTTTCTATTGGTAGCTTCCGACAATGTATGAAACGATTTGTGGAGCTTAAGCTATTTACCTTCATTCTGAAGTTGTGTATTGCATTCCTGTTTTGGTTGAAACTTTTCTTTGGTATTTTGTGTTACGAAATGAATTCTGTCATATCTACTTCACGATGTATACGAGTATTATATTTTGTAGCCAATCACAAGCAAGAGGAAGTTGTGGCAAAATCCTGGCCATTTTTGTTTTAAAATACTTTAAGCTATTCAACTTTGGCAACAAGTGTACACAATATGTGGGATTTGGTTATTGAAGAACCTGTATGGGGGATGAAGTCGGAATAAATGGTTGCTGATCCTTAGAAGACAGGGATGATTAGATTGATTGAAAAAGGATTCAACCAAGATGATTTTAATCCTTATGTAGACACCATGGTCTGGCCAGACATTTTTCGACTTTGAGCTGATTTTAAAAGTACAAACAATTAAACTAGAGTCCTAAGGTTCCAGATTAGCACCAATGGAATATTTTTTAGTTTGCTAGTGAAAATAAAATAAAATAAAAGTAAGTAAAAGTGTGGAATAAGGGTATTTGGAATTTGTTGTTCGATCTTGTACCACATGGTCTGGCTAGACCCATACACTTTGTATGGATTTTTTTTTTTAATAGGCTATGGCCGCGGAAGAAATGAGGCCCTACTTGTAATATTCTACAGCGAACCAGTTTGTGTCGAGCTTGTCGTATTTTTGGTGTGTTTCTGTTTTTTTTATTTTTTTTTTATTTTTTTTTTTCAAATATGAATGAAGAAGGGCGTTTTTATAATGAAATCGACATGGTGTTCAGCACCAGAAGACAAGGTAGAGCTCAGTCTCCGAGATTCTATCAGCGACTAGCATAAGCTATTGCTAATAATTTAGCTCAGGAAAGAGCAGAAGAACAAGACATTGTCGATCCATACGAAGATGAAGATGATGATGATGCTGATGCAGACTACGTACCAGGAGAAGGTGAAGCTTCAGACGCAGAATTGATAGTAGAAGCATACGATGAAGATAACGATGAGGAAGATGGCAATGCAGATCGGTTGCAGTTGGTAATTCAACAAAGGAGATGTAATGAACCAGTTGTTATTTTAGAACATAGTGAAAACATCGAAGAAGATTTGACTGTACTGAGCTTTGGAAAACAAAAAATTTACCGATTTTCCGAGCAACTTTTTCACTTCGAAGATTAATGGACATTTCACGATTCATTCGCTTTGACAATGGAATTACTCGTGAAACACGGCTGCAAATAAATAAAGCTGCTGCTATAAGTGACATTTGGTTGATGCTGAAAGCAAACCTTCAAAGCTCGTATAGACCACGTGGTTGCATAACTGTCGACGAACAGTTATTTCCGTATCGTGGCAGAACCAGATTCACTCAGTTTACTCCAATTAAACCAGCAAAGTATGGTTTGAAAGTTTTTTGGACTTGTCATTCTCAGTCTCACTATCCACTGAAAGGCATTTTGTACACTGGAAAGAATCTAGATGCTACACGTGAAGCACCTGGTCAACAAGAAGAAAAAATACTGATGGGTCTAACATCAAGATATGTGAATAGTGGTCGTACAATCATTGCTGATAATCAGTCGTTCATAGACCTCCGAAGAGATCAGGCGTACTTCGTGACGGCTTTACTAGTGTGGAAGAAAAAAACAAAAAAAAAACAAAGAAATATACTTTTAATTAACAATTTATCAAGTGTTCGGTAGCCTAAGTGGCAAAAACGCGGAAGACAAATCTCGGGGTTGTTGGTTCGCTTCCCAGCCTCCGCGCACGGTTTTTTTTTTTTTCTTCTTTTATTTCAATTTAAAAACAATAACAAAATAAAAAGACAATAAGTGATAAGAAAGTGTAGATTAAAGTGTTTATTATAAAACTAAATCACGTGATGGATGGTGGAGAGCGTTCCGCTCTTCCCATAACGGGAGTTGCAAAAGGCAACAATAGTGTTGCCGGTGCCGTGGCGAAAGCCATCAAAAGGGGGAGCAGGTTAAAAACCACTCCGAGTTTAACAAAAATAAAAATAAGTGCTGCTTTAGCAGTTGAAACAGAAAAAATCAAAAAACAAAAGTTGATGTTCATGTCCGATGAAGTCCAGTATGAGGGGGGCAACAACAACTTTGCCTCTCTAGCTACATCTGAGTCGGAAGACGAGGATGAGATGATTAAAGATATTAGCTGCAGCATAGAACAGCTGAAAGAAAAAATGCTTGCTGTTAAGCAAATACAAACTGCACGCAGGCAGAGGGAGCAAGTAAAAGCAGCGAGCTCACAACAAATCCAGCAGCAGCAGAAACAACAACTGCAGCAAACAAAAAAGCAGCAGCAGATACAGCAACAGCTGCAAAAACAACACTTGAAACCACAGCAGCTGAAAAAAAAGCAGCAACAACAACAATAACAACAACAGCAGCAACAACAGCAGCAGCAGCAGAAGAAGAAGGAGAAGGTGCCTCCCATTAACACCTATAAATTGGAGGTGAATGCAACCAAGGACCTATGTAAGTTGGTAATTGGTAGTAATTTTAATATTAAGCGATTGGGGAACGATCGCCATGCCATCCACTGTAATACAGTGGAGGGCTACGCGAAAGTGAAAGAACTCCTAAAGGAAACGACGACGGAGCACTTCTCATTCACACCGAAGTGTGAAAAGCGGCAATCGATGCTGCTGAAGGGGTTGGAACCGTCTTCTGATCCTGAGGAAATCCTGGCACTGCTCAAAGAGAAGGAGTGCGAAGGACTCAAGTTTGTGGGGGTAAAGCCATTTACCACAGCTAGAGCCAGGCGGGAGAGATGGAGTCTGCCGTTCTTCCTGGTGCAGCTCAGTCCCGAAAGCCGTCTGGATAGTCTAAGGAGTATCAATGTCCTAGACTACCAGGTGGTTCACTGGGAAAAACTAAAAAGGAGCGAAGGCATTATACAATGCGTTCGAGAGTGTGTAAGGGCGTGTTGCGCAGGTTCCGGGTGTTGGAGGCAGTCGTCGTTTACACCCCGCTCCGTAGTGGAAAGCGGCTGTACTTGGCCTCTATTTAAGCACCTGATATTTCACAATCCACCCTATTCATTACAGAGCTCGACACGCTTTTTCGACTTCTGAGGCTGGAATCGGGGGAGAATTATTTTATAATCGGCGGGGATTTCAACGCTAGACACAGAGTTTGGGAAAATAATTTGCCAAATACTAGAGGGAACCTACTACTCGATTGGTGGGGTCAGCACGATGTCATGTACAGACTCGGTCTTAAAGCGACGGATAACCCGTCGTTTCCCAGAGGCGGGTCTTATCTGGATCTACTGCTGTACGACGAACGTATACGACTGACAGGTACGAATTTACAAACGCTAAACGGTCTACGCACATTCGTGTATGACAGCGACCATTGCGGTTTTAGCACCGAAATTACAGTTCCCAACGAAATTGCGGAATTGGAGGAGTTTGTCCAAAGATATTCTTACAACTACAGTAAGACTCGATGGACACGCTTCTCCGCAACTTTGATAAGAGCGCTCTCCTCGAACACGCTCCACCCACCGTTCAATAGGAATTTGTCAAACGAGGAGATCGACAATTACCTAAAACAAATGGACGAGACAATTAAACAAACTATGGACACTACAATACCGCGGTATCGACGTACGACTAACGAAGACCTGTTTCGCAATCCTACTATTGACGCACTGCACCGACAGAAAAGTAGACTTCTGAAAAGACTTAAAAACTTGTACAGACAGTTAACTGACCGACGAGACCCGGAGATTAGGACACTGAAGTCATCGATTAAAAATATTCAAACGCTAATAAAAGAAAATTACAGAATTTCTGTAAGTTTGTATTGGAATAATAAGGTTCGGGCTGTAAACACCAGCAACCCGAATATATTTCCGCAAATAAATAAACTATTTCGGAGAAAAAAATCAAAACGACCTTCAGTGTCTTAAAATAGCCCGGACAACAGACAACGAACGGTTACTGACAATAGCAGGTATTGATCCAAATGATGCCGCTGATGATGACGACTTCTTTGTGATCGAGGATCCACAGGAGAAGGTTGAGACCATAGGGGCGACTTTCCAGGATGTATACAAGGCCACTGATACCACTGGCTCTAATTGCGACCTGGACAGTCGCGTCTTGGTGCACGACTTCTGCATTCGAAATGAAATAGGGAACTGGCGATCCGAAGGCTCTGGTTTCACCCGGTTTAGCGACGAAAATATGGCAAATAATGTCATTGCCAGAGAGGGTGACCTACCCCCGTTCATTTCGAAGGAAGGACTCCATGATATCTTCGACACAATCAGAGTGAAGATATCAGTGGGGACCGATGGTATTCCGAACATCGTGCTTCGACATCTTCCTCTAGAAGCGGTGGACATTTACACCACCCTGTTTAATAATGCAATGAATAATGCACATTATCCAGTGCATTGGAAAACGGCGGTGGTTCAACCTATCCCCAAAAAGGGAAAGGATATATCCAATCCGGCGAATCTCCGGTCGATAAGTCTCCTTCCGAATATCAGTAAGGTTTTTGAAAAGGTAATCAATAGAGCTCTGTCTAGGTGGGTTGAGGACAAACATATAGTTCCGGATAATCAATTCGGTTTTAAGGCGGGGCATGATATCTCACATGCCGCGTCTAAACTGGTTTCTGATATCCAATGGAACAAAGGCAAGAAACAATGCACTGGTACCTGCCTTGTTGACTTGGAGAAGGCTTTCGACACCGTATGGTTAGAGGGTCTTTTCTATAAGCTGACTAGGCTGGGGATCAGTAAACCACTCTTGTACATTCTTTATAATATGCTAACCAACAGACAGCTCATCGTGAAAAATGGTGATGTGACTTCTGTTGGAATATTTCAAATTAAAAATGGTCTTCAGCAAGGCGCGGTCAATTCGCCGATTCTATTTAACATTTATACAAGCGACTTGATAGGTTCACTTCCCCATACTATTGCGTACGCAGACGATTTGGTAGCGTACAGAACAGGTCCAAAAATCGGGGTCATTAATACTCTCTTGCAGCGTGACTTCGATAAGATAAGACGATTTTGCGATGACTGGAAGTTGAAAATCAACTTTCAGAAGTCGGAAACCATTCTCTTTAGGACGCCGCTGTCTGGAGCCTCTATGGATACCAGAAAAAATTGGCGAAAGTTCTCTATCATTGGACAACACGGACAACCTCTTGCCTGTCGAAATGTAGTCAGATACCTTGGAATCTGGCTAGATCAGTTTCTGTATTTTGGCAAAAATGTAGATGCTGCTCTGGCCAGAGCTAAAGGTGCTTTTGCCCTCACAAAGAGACTGTTTTATAGCAGCCAACTCGATGCGAGGGTAAAGGTAATCTGCTACATGGCCCTTATCAGGCCCATGCTGGTATTTGGTTGTCCCGTGTGGTTCAATGTACGAGCAAGCTTAATGGAAAAGATTCGGGTGTTTGAGAGGGCTTGTCTTCGCTTGTACAGAACACCAGAGTCGGAGTACAAAAATTTTTATCCTAATGAGGTCCTTTACAACAGGGCGAACCTAATAAGAGTGGACAACTTCGTAATTAAGCTGACTCGAAGGCACATTGCAAGAGCACTGACATCGACGAATAACCTGATATCTGGGGCTTACTACCCCAATTACCTTTACCACGAGAGTGTGCGCTCTGACGGCTTCGTTCCACCGGAAGCATTCCTCTACCTAGATCAGATAGGGTTGATCCAGGATAGATCAGCGGTGCCGTTAATCTTCCATGTAGCTCGGACAGCTGGGGACAGGCGACTCAACTACAACAGAGACGTCGCACACGGCAGTGCGGATCGCAACAGGTTCAGTAGGGCGGTGGGGAATCGCGATAAGAGGGATGTCGTTCGGCAGCACCAGCATTTCTGGTGGTTGAATGATGGAGAAGATGTTTCGTCGTCGTTTCCGTCAATTATGGACCAGCCTCACTAATGAGGCAGAGCTGACCAATCTGTTTTCTCGGTAAATAGCGATGGCCAGCTTACATAGGTTCAGGTTAGCATCTAAGAAATATATAAATATATTGGTGTATACAAAGGTATATCCTAATATATGTATATAATTGGGTATAATGTCTATGTGTGTATGTGTTTATTGTGCATATAGGTTAGGTAGGCTAAGGTTTATTTTAAGTTAGATATTAAGTTTTTATAAAAAATAAAAAATTATGTCCATAGGCTAAGTTTGTGTTAGCAATTTTTTTCTTAGCTTTAAGTATAGTAAATAATTATTAGTAAAGAAAATGTACATAAAGTCGAAAGACATAGATATAAGAATTTAGAGTAGCTTAGAGTGCCTGTATGGGGCCAGTAAGTTAGTATAAGATTGTTAAGTAATTTTAAGCTAGCATTTAAGCATTTTTTGTTAGTATGTAAGAGTTAATGATTAAGGAAATAAAATGCTTTAAAACTGAAAAAAAAAAATCATTGCTGATAATTTTTTCACAAGTATACGAGTATGTGAACATCTCATGAATGCAAGTCTTGCTTATGATGGTACATTAAGAAAAAACAAAAAGTATGTTCCACCTGAATTCAAACCAAAACTATCAGGTGCGATATATTCGACTGATTTTGGTTTTTACAACAACAATGTCAACAATGTTGCTATGTGTACGTTTGTGCCGAAGAAAAACAAAGCCGTTTTATTTTTATCAACAGTGCATTGCGACAAACATGTTTTTGGTGAAGTATCTATACCAGATAGTATTTTATTTTACAACAAAAATAAATATGGAGTGGATACTATGTATCAGATGTTAACTTGTTACACCACCAAAAGACAAACAAAGAGATGGCCACTGGTTTTTTTTAACAACATCTTTGACATTGCCACTTTAGCAAGCTACATCGTTTGCAATAAGTTGCAAATAATAAGACCAATAATAACACTAAGTGAATTGTTGATTACACCTCATATTGAAGCTAGCATGAACAACCCCAGGTCATGAAGCAGTATAACACTCGTTCTGGAATTTAATCAGAACAGGCTAAAACGCAAAACGAGACTTCATTGCATCACATGTAAGAAATACATCTGCCTTCAAGAGTGTCAAGTAATGCATAAATGCAATGCCTGTTATACCGTTGTCGATGAAGAAGAAGAAGCAAAACCATTAACAGCACACTAATTTCGTTTATTTTCGTTTAACTTAATTTTAAAAATTCACTAACTATACTTTTTTTTCATTTTCTACTTTTGCTATATTTCATTTTTATATCACATTCATATTATTAAGGCATACGCACAGCCACATAATACTGAATAAATACCATCAATATCCCATATAAATACTAGTGGTCTGCGCAGACCATTGTGTACCTGAAGTGTTTATAAAAACTGGTGTCTATACAAGGGTTAATTTCAAGTAAAGATCAAAGACAAAAACTGAACTTGAATGGTAAGATCCTTGGTCTCAATAATGAAGACAACCAACTAGAGTAGGCCTGAGGAAATTTCAGATCAACTTCTGCTTTATTGATCAGCGCTAAAATTAAATATTTTTTTCATTCCAGAATTCAACACCAAGGACACCGAACGGAAGAGGGTGATAGAAATTTGTGTGCGCTTGCGCTTACTTCTCCGGCAATGAACGTAATAACTTTCCCGTTCCAGTGCAGGACTGTTTGTGCCACTGCTGGCATCTGGTCGTTGGATGTGATGCCAACATCCAGTAGTGATACAAACCAAAGTGGTGGGTGTTTATCAGAATACATTATAAGCAATAATGTTCTGACATGCATTCGAGGTGATGAATCCATCTTTTTTAACTTAATCAGACAAGAGGTACTAGACCTTACTGTCTCGTCTCCTTTTTTACAATCTAGTTGAGGAATGGCACGTACTCAACGAAGCATCTATGTCGGACCAAATGCATTTGGTTCAAAATGAGATGCAATGCGGGTTGTTTGTTGAGTTGAGTCTAATTTTAAGATATTTCTTTTTGAAATTTTACAATAAATTTGATGCTTGAAATAAAAAACCGACTTTTCACTTCTCTGTTATAAAACGTTATAAAATGTATTTCAGTTTTAAATAACAGGTTCAAATTACTGCATGTTTTTCTGTATAAAATGTTGCTTCTATGTTGTATATGTTGCTCAACATTTCTCTCGATCAGTCCAAGAAAATCTGCATACATCAGTATAGCTCCATTGCAGATATAGATGAGGCATCTTTTCAGTTCAATGAATCTATCACATCGAAGTAGTTATAAATTCAAAGCTGAAGTGGTTAAAAAGTGCGTGCCATAGTGGAATAAAGAACTAGAGAAACTACGCAATTTTTTTTTTATTCGTTGAAAAATTTGTATAATTTTCTGCGAAACTATAGCTTTTCTGCTAGAGAGCGAATAAAGTTGAAAGCACTTTATTAGTTCAATTCATATACAATACTGACTTAATACCGGAAGCTAAACAAACATGTCTCTGATCTTTGTCTTCTCACGAAAGACAAAGATAGAGACTATCTCATTTCCGTTTCCGTTTGTCGTGGGTGAAAGGTGTTGCCATTGTAGATATTACATAATACTTAAATATATAACATATCCATTATATGACACCTCCCACCCTTAAGTTGTTGGTCCACCAAAAACATAATGGATTATATAAAATATTATTAATATATAAAATAAAAAGGAGGAGCATAACTTACATATTTAGCAATGATATATAGGTTTTTTTTTTTTAATTCAGTATACGGCATAAAGATTTAAATTTATTACAGGCTAGAGAAAGGTATTTAGATAAAATATGAACATAAATAACTTAAATACAAATTTTTTTTTTAACGTTGAAGTGGCAAATACCTTCAAGTTGTATGTAGTATATTATTCTGTTATTAATTTTGTTGGTGTTTAAATTTTATTTTTCTTTGTCTCTTACAGTATTTGTTAAATCTTTGATTGCTTGTATCTGTGATATAATTTCCATGTAATTTATATTTTACTAATCTTTTGTATTTAGGCTTACACTTTGACATATCTCTATTTACTACAATATTCTCATATAAACTATAAGTGTTATTTTTGTTTTTATTTAATTTATCTATTCTTTCATTTTTTTTTATTTGAAAGTTATGTGCTGATTTTTCTACATCGCCCTTGTTTAAGTTTTTGTTTATAAAATCAATTGGCCGTAATCTGGTTGTTGAATGTATTGTCTGAATCAGCTTTGTCTCTGCTTGCATTAATTAGTCTCAAGTGTTCGTTAAGAGGTCTATGAAGCCTCTCACTATCAGAATTTCCTGTCTTATTAAATTATGTTGTCTGATGAAATGTTATGCCATTGTCTTTCAAAAATTGTTCTACAACATTGTGGATAATACATGTTTCACCATCGGAAATCAATTTTTTCATTCTACCTAGATAAATCAATCGCTCTGTTAAAGCTTTGAGGATAGATACCCAAGTTCTGTCACCAAGTTTATGTATCGTTTATGCATGTTTCGAAAATTTGTCTATCATCGTTAGATGATAGGATGCCAAATGTTCATGTGCACAATGTCATTAAATTTTGTAGGTGATTCTGTATGTTTAAATTGAAAATTTGGAGGGTGTCTATCATATTTTCCTATGTTACACAAATCGCAATTATTGATAAATCTATAAAATAGTTTAAGCATATTAGGGCAGTAGTAGAGTAGTTTTAATTCGTTGAAAACTTCAGAGATCCCTTTGTGTTTGTGTTTTTATTTGTGTTTTCCACTTAGGATGGCAAAGATTGCTATTGATTATGCTGAATTCAGCGCCAGTGTCTATTATAAACGTTAGTTTTTTATGTTTGTTGTTATTGTTATATAGGGTAATTGTGTAATCCGTTCTGGTGAAAAATTTGGGTTGTCTCTGTCCTATTATTAGTATGAATATCCATTGGTGTTTCGTCATAAACTTGGTAAGATTGTTGAATTTGCCTAGTTTTTTCGCTTGGAGTAAAAACACCGCTGTTATTTCCGCGACGGTTGTTAGAGTTGTTTCTGTTAAATATATTTGCTTGGCGACTTTGGACGGTAAAGTCCATTGATTCTATTTGGTGTTATTGTGATTATTATTGTTGCCTAACCTTTGTGACGTGTAGTTCAGTTGCGTATTATAATTTTGTCTATTTAAGTAATTACGGTTGTGAAAATTGCTATTGTTATTTTGATACGAATTATATTGTTGACTGTTAAAATTTTGAAAGCGTACGTCTCTGTTTGTCATTATTCTGGTAGTTAGAATGTCTACGTCTAAAATTATTGGTCCGTGGATTTTGTTCATGGTCATCGTTCGAGGTTGAATAATGTATGTGTATATGTATTATGCTAAAGGCGTTATCCATTGTAGAGGGGTCTCTGACAATAATGCTACTCGTACCTTTTACTGGTTCCGGCAAATTTGATTTAAAGCAATCCAAAACTATTCATTTGTTTCATGTGATTTGATTTGTCGTGAGTTGATCTCTTATTGAATAAGCGTTGTTAAATCTTATTAATAAAGCACTGAGTTGGTTGTAAAACTGTTCAATGGTTCCAGTACAACAGCACAAAGTTATTTTGTCAAGAAGAGTCGTTATTGGAGTCGCTTGGCCATGGAATCTTTTTAAAACACTTTTCAGTTCTGTCCAGCTCTCAACTTGTCCATGTTTTAATATAGTGTCCCTCGCCCCGTTAGTTAGTCTGTCTTGTATGTAGCCAGTTATTATTTTTTGGAAAGGTATGTTTAATATGTTTATCATTGGGATCAGTGCGTCTACTCTATTTATAAAATTCGACAATTTTTTTTTTATCACCATCAAACGGCTGAATACGTGGAATGCACTTAACAAGCAACTCAAAGACCTCCATTACAATAGAATTTATTATATATATGTATGTATGGTATATATATACTCGTATACATAAAAGCTAACTATTATACAAATTTGATTTTCATAATATATATATAGCAGTAGACATATATACCTTATAAGGGTTATAATTAATAATAAAGAAAAAACACATAATAGGAATATATAATTATAAAGAAATAATGAAATGAGTTTCGCAAAATAGTTCAGTAGATAGATAGCTTCAAATAACCTGGAAAAATCCGAATGATGATTGTAATGTTTTTTTTTCCCACTTCCCATATCCCACTTCAGTAAAGCAAATGTAAGCTTGGGTAACTGTTGAGTTTTTGTTTTTTTTATGCGCAAGTTGGAGTCACTTTTATAACTGTTCTCTACTTTTCACTTGTGATATGAACACACTTTTTGAAAAACTTTTGTTTGTTTTTTTTTGTTTTTATTCTATTTTTTCTCAGTCTTTTCTTTGTTTCAGCTTCAGGTTTTATTAAAATATATTTTTCATCTTTTAATTCTTATTTTAGCAACTGTGGTTTATTATTCACTTCACTTTAAGCTTGTGCGTAAAATGTCTTAATATTGTTCTTTCTACAAAGTTGAAGTATTTTTACTTTCACTATGTAACTTTCATTTAAATTAATTGTAGGTACGTGGCCAAAATCCTCATAGATTTTGATGTTTTTTTTTTTTTGCGTTTACCGACTGCGCCAGTGATGTTGCACTTCCTTGTGTTCAACAATAACCAGGAAAAAAGTAAAAAAAGAGAGCGAACAACGTTGAAAGCACTTTATTAGTTGAATTCATACACAATACTGACTTAATACCGGAAGCTAAACAAACATGTCTCTGATATTTGTCTTCTCACGAAAGACAAAGATAGAGACTATCTGATTTCCGTTTCCGTTTGTCTTGTGTGAAAGTTGTTGCCATTGTAGATATTACATAATACTTAAATATATAACATATCCATTATATGACAATATATAATAATTCAATGTTTATTGCATGAAGCTTAGTATTAATTACAAAAAGTGATTTTTATTTTAATTTGGCTCACAGTAATTTTATTGACCATCGAAAATGTTAAGTTTAAGCGGAAGTTAAAAAGAATTGATTAAATAATTTTTTTCTAATTTTAAAATTTGTTATATGTATTAAATGTCTAGGTAGTACATTCATTATTGATGGGACTATAGATTTAAGTTATCTTTGGCCATACTTGTTACTGGTTACGGGCACCTGGAGTATCCTTTGCACACGTTGTCTGGTATTGAAGTCGTGAATTATTGGTTAAATAAATCTTTTGTCGCCAGGTTTCCCCAAGCAAGCACACCATGCCTTAACCTTGACTCAACCAGAGCGTAATATACTTGTTTCATAAAGGGAAACGTGGCATGGTATTTAAGGTGAGCCAGTGCATAAAGAGCTTTCTTTAGGTCCATGCGCAGCTTGTCAATGTTTCTATCCCATAGGAAGTGTTGGTCAATGATAACTCCAAGATATTTAAATTTGTCCACTATCTTAATAACTTGGTTTGTTGAATTGATGCATCCTTTATTTCTTAAAAGTATATAATTTTGCATTTGCTTGAAATTAGGATTTCGGATATGCATGATTTTTGTTTTGTCGCGCTAATCACCAGCCCGTTATCGTGACACCATTTTACTGCAGAATCAAACTCATCTTGCAAAATGGATGTTGCCCTTTCCAAAGACCTGTGGCGTACTACAATGGCTATATCATCGGCAAAAGCAAAAGATATGCTGTTTTTGAATACTTGGAGAAGTTCGTTGGTGAATAGTATAAAAAGTATTGGTCCTATTTTGATCCCTGGGGGACTCCGTATTCTACTTTTGTTCTTTCGCTAAAAATGTTGCTTATTTTTACTTAAAATAGCCTGTTATATAGATATTCCCTGGCAATTGGCAATGACAATGATGGACTCAGGCATGTTATGGGAAAGTACAAAATTGGCGACCGTAACGACAATGGCGAGCGTTTTGTTGATTTTCGCAACGACAACCGCCTTGTAATAGGAGGGACCATGTTTGAGCACATGACTTGCCACAAAGTCAGTTGGGTGTCGACGAACACACAAGTCCCGGGAATTGCCCGGAACACCCTCTGATGGTTGCTACCGTAAGATTACGGGTCGCATTGCAGATACTCCACCAGAAGAGAGAAACGAGCTAAAGTCTGCGTATCGCATGAAAATGAAAGAAGTTCACCGTAGCATGCGACGTGATAAGCGTAACTATTGGCTACAAAGGCCGCTAGAAGTAGGACTGTCTACGGAATTACCAAAGAGCTCACAGGTGTCCAAAGTTCTAAACTACACCTGGTAAAATACATAGAAGGATATCTGCTAGTTTCGGATGGAGTTTTCGCCAGTGAAGTGAACCCAACGCCCAATGACCTGTCCGTAGTAACAAATTCCCGAATACGCACTGTATTCCCCAATAGGGAGGAAATCTTTACCGCAATCATAGCGGTATTCCATACCGCTACTTGAGAGTATTCCAGTAGAGCTCTTACGAGTACTGCCAACAACATCGAATGAGCTCCTGCACCCACTTATTGAGAGAGCTTGGGAAACAGAGAGTTTTCCTGAAGAGTGGAAAAAAGGAATGATTTTCAAGTTCCCAAAGAAAGGAGACCTTACGCAGTTCGAAAACTGGAGAGGAATTTGCGTGCTGCCTGCAGTAGCCATGGTAATAGCAAAAATCATACTGAAGCGAATAAAAGACCAACTCGAAGACACACTCGACGCAGAACAAGTAGGATTTCGCAATGGAGCTTTCTGAGTACACCACATCAACAGTACATTGAATATCGATCACCACTTCACCTGCTATTCATCGTGTGTAGTGGTAGTAGCAAATGCTTCTCACTCGGAAGGTCCAGGTTCGAATCCTGCCCATGGCAAGTCAGTTTTTCATTGTGTAATTGGAACTCAGACAGAAAAATTCTGCGTGTGAAGTAGATTTGGCTGTTGTAGAGTTTCAAGCACAGAAAAGAAAAATACTGTGATATACCTCGATTCACTCTGAGTGAAGAAAAACTCTCCGTCCTATTCGGACTCCCACCCCTGGAGAGCAAACATAGAAACCAAACACACCTGAGTTTCAAACCACTACAAAAATAATTTTCCTTTCTCCTCCTTCTATCTTTCCGCCCGCGCCCTGGCAACAGTAAAAGGGTTACATACCCCTTAGGCGCGCGTAAATTATAAAAAAAAAAAAACTTCGAAAAGGCGTTCGACAGTGTCATTAGAGAATTTATCTGGCTTGCTTTGCGCAGGAGGAGCATCCCAGATAAATAGATTGCTGTTGTCTGGGCTACATATGATGGAGCCGAATTTCACGTTCTGCATAAAGGAAGGTTGTCAGTGGAGTTTGAAGTCGAAAGTGGGGTTATGCAGGACTTTATACTGTCACCAATACTATTCCTGTTGGTGATAAGTGATAATGGTGACAAAGCATGCCGCTTTGTCGACTCTAAATGGAGGAATTTAGTGGACGCTGCAGTCACACCTCAAACATCTGAACTACCCGGACGACGGATACTTACTCTCTCATAGGATCTTGGATATCTATCAAATGACAACAAGAGTGAGAATCTGAAATCGTTGGGCTAAAGATCAATACGGAAAAAAGAAAAAGGAACAGCCTTGGAAATTCCTCATCAAACCAAGTAAAGATTTCTGGAAAACCAGTCGAGATGGTAGAGAATTTTCAATATCTTGGGAGCATTGTCTCTACTGATAGCGGGACCAAACTAGATATAATCAGCCAAATGATGTCTAAAATCTGGTGAAACAACATAAGAGTTAACTTTTTAGCCCAGTCATTATTAAATTCTGCTAAATTCGCGAGATTAGGCTATTTTACTACACCCAAACGAACGATAAGTCTAAATGATACAGAAAGGACCTGTAATGCAGTTTCGTCATAGAGCTAAAAAAAAGACTCCTCGCAATACCTGCCCAAAGCGTTAAGGTCGGTATTAGAGACACATATATCTGGAGTGCCCAGAATTTGGGGATATCAGAAATGATGTCAAATTGTCATTTCGACCACATCTATGTAGATAGAGCCCATCCGCGATGAAAACTTCATGAGATGAACTTACCACCAAGATGAAGAATCTGCTCATCACCGCTAAGAAGGCGCGTCCAATAAAGTTACTTTACCACAATATTTTGTCAACATATTGTGCACTCTTATAAAAAAAAGAGTTAAATTTAAGATTCTTTAGACGCAGTATGGATTGAAAGAGGGCTTGTAGTCTTGAATCCTTGAAAAGTTGGGATGGAAAATTAAAAGTTCCGATAGTTTCCTAAAGCAAACAATTTTCCGTTGATAATTGTTCCAAATGGCGGTGACCCGTTTTTTGAATGTACAAGCGTCGATACTTATGCCTCTGCTGTCCATCAACTCCTACTCTCACCTACACTTGGTCCCAGCTTCATCACCTAGTACCTATCACCTAGTAAGTTAGACTGAAAAGAGTGTACCCAAATCTTATGGGACACCTTTGGCGGCCATAGACGAGGGAGGAGGAGAAGCCCTTCGCTATAAGACACTTCTCCTTCAACAGTATGGTGGTGGAGGAAACTTATACATGGATGAACGGCGGCATCCATACCTCCAGTCAGTTTGAGCTACTAGGTGCATTCCAACCGTAAGTAGAGATGGCGGCGCAAGAAATCTAAATATTCAAGAGCCTTACTGCTCAATTGACAAGAGTGATCCTTCATTTTATTTCTACTGAGGTGAGATTGCCAGAAGACTCAAGGTATACAAAGTGACTTACTACCTCAAAGTTATAGCATTTGACTTTGACGTTCCATCCAATTCGTCGGTGTCGTGTGTCTCCTCTTGTTGACAGTGAGGCACTTGCCCTCATTTACCGCTAAACATATTTTGTCAGCTTCCGTTTCAATACTAGCAAACGCACCGGCTAAGTTCGGCTAATTATGTTAATATCATCTGCGTGCGCTACTTTTAAAAAAATTTTACCTCCAGTGTTGTAAGTTCAGCACAATTCTTTCAAGTATAATCTAAAACTTTTTTGCCGTCAAAAGTCTCGGTTAAGTCATTACCGACTTCACTGTATCAGAAAGCATTCTCAATCATCATTCTGCACAAACGGACGAGATTGGGAGGGATGCCTAAACTAGATATCGCTCTACATAGCTCGTCTTCATAAATGTTGCCGTATGCGGCCTTAAAATCGATGAAAAGATGGTTGGTATCGATTTGAACTTCTTGAGTTTTTTACAGAATCGGCAGGAATGTGAAGAGTTAGTCGATTGTGACCTTGCATAGTCTGAAACCGCACTGATAGGGGACAATCAGATTGTTGACGAATGGTTTCAGATGTTCAAACAATATGGCAGATAAGACCTCGTACGAAAGTACAAAAAAAACTTCATAGAAATGATCGCAAGTTGTAGCACTACCCCGCTGGGCACCACGCTTGCCACGCATTCGGGTGATCCCAGGGCAAGCAGAAATGCTTGTGTCAGAGCCCGACGGATTCCGGGGGCGGACAAAATGAAGTTTCTAAATTTTACTAAACTTCGGTTTGCAAGTTGGAATGTCGGATCGATGACCTCAAAAAGCTTGGAGATGGAAGCAATAATGCGTCGCAGAACTCTACATGTCATGTGCGTTCAGGAAACGAAGTGGTGTAATACCACTATAGCGCGTTTTCTTGATTTAAAAACTAAGTCATTTAAGATGATTTACCGTGGAACGGTCAATGGACGAAACGGTGTCGGTGTTAATATCGCGGCAAATTTTCTTAATAATATCGTTGGTATTTCAAAAATAAGCGACCGCTTGATGAGTGTAAAACTCATTATAAACAATGAAATCTGGAACATTGTTAGCGCGTACGCCCCACAAAACGGTTGCGATCAATCGGAAAAGGATAAATTTTGGTCAGATTTCGGTAATTTACTCAGAAATATACCCATCGAGGAGATGCTCCTCGTAGGCGGAGACTTAAACGGCCACGTTGGAGAATCAAATGTAGATTTTGAGGACTGCCACGGCGGTAAAGGCTTTGGAACCAGAAATTCTGCTGGTGAAGACATCCATGCAGAATGTAAAGCCCACGGTCTCACTGTTTTAAATACGACGTTTATAAAACATCAGCGACATCTTATCATCTATAGCAGCGGAGGCCACGAAACACAAATAGTCTATCACCTCTACAAAAGATCGATGAGAAACAGTGTTAAGGACTGCAGGTAATCCTTGGAGAATCGCTAGTTACCTAACACCGGCTGCTCATTACAGAATTCTTCACAGCGAAACAACCAAAAACACGAGAGCCTGTTAGAAAGCCTAAAATCCGGTGGTATAACTTATCGAAAGAACGAGGCACAAGATTTATTCCACGCGCTAAAGAAGTACTTCTTAATATAAACGTTATCGCAGACTCACTTAGCCCTCAAGAAATGTGGAATAGCATGCACGAGGCATGCATGACACACGCAAAGTCTCTTCTAGGAACGATATCAGGACATCATCACATCGAGAAAGAAACATGGTGGTGGAATGACGAAACCAAACGAGTTGTGACCGACAAGAAGCAAGCATTTCAAGCGTGGACAAAATGTGATCGGAGCAACGATATCGAAAAGTCTCGACTTGCACTGAATATGAGCGACTTAAAAACGTTACAAAGAGAGTCCTGGCCCAAACCCGAGCGGCAGCAGCAGAAAACCATTACCAGGACTTGGAACAAATATCCTTACGATCGGCAGATAGAAGACAAGCTATTCAAGAAGTTCAAACGTCGTACAATATAAAGTGCCAAATATTTTTAAACTCGCTGCGCAAAGGCGAAAAATCTAGAAAAAGCATTCGATCGTGTGCCTAGAGATCTCATATGGACCGCGTTGAGGTCTCAAAAGGTACCGGAAACGTATATACGAATGATACAAGATATGTATGGAAACGTCAAAACTGCTGTTAAATGTACCGCCGGACTTACGAGAGAATTTCCGGTAAATGTCGGAGTGCAGCAAGGAAGCGTTCTTAGCCCTTTCCTCTTTAACGTGGTTCTAGACTATCTTTTGAAAGATTGCATGCACGAAGCAAATGCAAAATCGATTCTCTTCGCCGACGACGCAGTTATTCTAAGCGTTAATGTCGTAGACTTACAAAACGTCCTAAGTAAATGGAAAGACGCGCTAGAGAAAACGGGTTTAAAATAAGTCACTCAAAGACGGAATATTTGACCTGCCCATTTTCGGATCCACTGCGACCTATTCCAGATATAATGTTGGACGGAATAGTTCTTCTGAAAACCACTAGGTTCAAGTACTTAGGATCAATCGTTAACGTAGAAGCGAAATGTGACGACGACGTAAGGCACAGAGTAAGCGTGGAGTGGATGAAATGGCGAGAAAATTCGGTAATCTTCTGTGACCGAAAATTCCCACTTAAATTGAAGGGAAAACTTTACACCACGGTGGTTCGGCCAGCTCTTACATATAGTTCGCAGTGCTGGACAATATACGAAGCGTTTAAAAATAAAATGACGGCAGCAGAGATGAAAATGTTAAGGATGTCGACTGGAGTTACGAAACGCGAATGCATTAGATCTACGCACATTAGAGGAAGTCTACATATAAAGAATTCGGTAATCGAACAACTTGAGTCGGATAGAATTAGCTGGTATTGCCACGTTCAAAGAAGATCTCCGGAAAATCCCGTTAAGAAGGCAATATCAACTACGGTCGCTCCTACTAAAAGAAAACTAGGTAGGAAAAAGAATTCCTGGATTGCTCAGATCGCAAATGCACAACAACGCCTGGGGCTAACCGCCGAAGCGATACAGGGCCGAGCAGTATGCAGACGCGTTTTGCGATCTGCGACATTAGCCAACCCCATAAACGGAGCAGTAGCGATGCAGTGAAAATGGGAAACTCGTTATGCATAAGTTCGTGTAGCGAAGAAAGGGCTAGTAAAAGGAAAAGAAGAAGCCAGATAAGACCTTATTTGCGATGTTGAGGAGATTTATCCATCTATAGTTGGGCAGTTGAGGTGGTTCCCATTTTTTTAAATCCGGCGTTTCAATTGGTCTTCGTTACACGATGCTGCTCACATTCGAGTTATTGAGAGATTTTGGGATACGGGTTCGGCAAACATTCACTGGATTACAGCTTCTCTACATTATATCTTTTCACAGTAGTTCTTATTGTGACGCTTCGGAACTCCGCATTCGTACTCTGGCTGCAACAAGGAGTAATTCGAGTCAGCGTTGGCTGCCCAGAATACTGGAGGCATGACTTACGTCTGTCGGAATGTCATCAATTCCCCTTATGTATATTGAGATGCGGAAACTGAGTGCTTGCTATAGTGATATTTCGTTCCGCCATAAAGTCAATAAGCCTAAGTCCGTTGCCAGATGTGGTGTCGCGTAGGCTATACTTACCAACTTTCCTACCAAAGACGTCCTATTTCCTATCCTGACATTGCTGATATATCTTGTCGAGGAGCTAGTGGAAACATTCTATGGCGGCTTCGTGCTTGTCTTCCATAGGGACGTGGGCGCATATTAGACTTACGAGGGGCGTTCAACATATTCTCGGTATCGGGGTGAAGCTGTGGTTGCATTTATAAATTGACTTATTTATCAAGTAATACTATTATTTTAGTGCATTCATGTAAAATTTCATATAAATATGATTGTTAATTCGCGTTTTATCTCTAGTTAAACAGAATCATAATGGCAACTGAGACGATGATGGTGAAAATTGAGCATCGCGCTGTAATTAAATTTCTCACTAAGCAAGGAAAAAGTCAAAAAACTATTCATGAAGAGATGGTGGCTGTTTACCAGGGTTCCACACCTTCATTATCAACTGTGCAAAAGTGGTCAAGTGAGTTCAAGAGAGGCAGAGAGAGCATTGAAGACGACCCCCGCTCCGGCGCCCCGGCTACTGCTTGTACGGGAGAAAGCATCAAAGAAGTCGAAAAACTTGTTCTTGAGGATGCCCGAATAAAGGTGAAAATGGTGGCAGAGATCACCAAGCTTTCAATTGGTACCATTCACACCATTCTTCATGACCATCTTAACCTTTCAAAGGTCAGTGCAAGGTGGGTGTCACGAATGCTCACAGCGCCTCAGAAAAAAGTGAGAATCGCATGCTGTAGAGAGCTTTTGGAGATGTGTAGTGAGAACGCGGACGGTGTTATGGATCGAATTGTTACTGGGGACGAAACATGGGTCCACCACTATGACCCTGAAAGCAAACAAGAGTCCATGCAGTGGCATAAAAAAGGAACAGACCCCCCGAAGAAGTTCAAAGTCACTCCGTCTGCTGGGAAGCTCATGGCCACAGTTTTTTGGGACTCAAAGGGAATCTTGCTCATTGAGTACAAAAAAAAAGGTGAAACCATCTACGCCACATCCAACGCCTCCACTTTGCATAATTTGCGGGAGGAAATTAAAAAGAAAAGACGGGGTAAACTCGCAGCGGGTGTGTGGAAAAAGATTTTCGGATGATGAAGAACTCAAGTCGGCAATAAATGGGTATTTTGCAGAGAAAGAGGAAATTTATTTTTTTGAGGGTTTAAAAAAGCTTATCTCAAGATGTAACAAATGCATTGATATTAGGGGAGATTATATTGAAAAATAAAAACAATTTAAATTGAATTCGCATTTTCCTTCATATCGATACCGAGAATATATTGAACGCCCCTCGTATGTATGTTATGAATTTAGCCTTGATGCGTATTGTCATAAGACACTCGCTCACGGTCGGAAACATAAAAAAACTCACCGTAGTGTATGTTCGAGTGTATTACAGTCCTTCATCCTCCTTATGTCCGGCTCACCCCATTGAGCTTCTTCTACGGCGTGATAGCAGTAAACGACCTTTGCTAGTTGCACGTCTGCACGTGGCTTGTTAAGTGTATGAACATTCCATGTATAGACCCGAAGGTTGTTGTCCTTTAAACTTCTGCAAATGTCGTCAGCAGTATAGAAGGCATTGTATACCACAATCATAATATGAGACTATAGTATAAGACCAATTGTAGTTATACAGTATAATACTAATTGCTATATTGTAAACCCTTTACAGACTTCAGTATTAATGTGATACTCAGCCAGATAAGATTGTTTTCATTTGCTATAAGCAGTGGATGAAAAAAAAAACTTAATATCTAACTTAAAATAAACCTTAGCCTACCTAACCTACATACACAATACACATACACACACATAGACATTATACACAATTATATACGTATATTAATATATACCTTTGTATATACCTTTGTATATAATAATATACTCGTATGTATATATAGGGTCCGCCATCTAACGTTTTTTTTTTCACCTAGTGCTAGTTCGTGAATGGTAACATCTAGCTCATGTCTGATTTGACAGATAATTAGTTTTATCCTTCCGCTGAACGAATATGGTTGTGTGTACGCTTGAACAACGCTAGGAAATATTGCGACGTTACTTTGAAAATCATGACTTAGAGAAGATGCCGATTTCGCCAAAAAAAATCATCTTTTCCGATGAAGCTCATTTTGATCTTGGCGGGTATGTAAACAAGCAAAATTGTCGCATTTGGGGCACAGAAAACCCGCACGCATACATTGAAAAGCCGATACACCCAAAACGAGTCACTGTTTGGTGTGGATTTTGGTCCATTTGGGCCATTTTTCTTCGAAAATGAGCAAAGAGTGGCCGTTACAGTCAATGACGATTGTTATCGGGCCATGTTGAACGAATTTTTGTTCCCAAAAATTGAAGAGGCGGATATTGGCAACATTTGGTTTCAACAGGATGGCGCAACATGCCACACAGCCGAAGCTACACTCGATGTTTTGCACCCTGTTTTTGAAGATCGCATTATCAGCCGCATAGCTGATGACGTTTGGCCACCTCGGAGCTGCGATTTGATACCGTTGGACTATTATTAGTAGGGTGCCGTAAAAGATAAGTGTTATGCCGACAAGTCAGATACAATTGACGCTTTAAAGGACAATATTCGTGAAGCCATTGGTGAAATACAGCTGCACACAATCGATAATGTGCTTAAAAATTGGACCGATCTGCATGGCCAGCCGAGTCAGCCATTTGAATGAAATTATTTTCCATTATTAACCGGAAGGATTGCACTTTCAAATAAAGAAATAAAAATAAAAAATAAAAAATTTGAGAAAATATTCAGTAGTTTTTTTTATAGCGTTTTCAAAAAAAAAAATTTTTTTGGCGGACCCTATATTTCTTAAATGTTAACCTAAACCTATGTAAGCTGGCCATCGCTATTTACAGAGAAAACAGATTGGTCAGCTCTGCCTCCTTAGTGAGGTTGGTCCGTAATTGACGGAAACGACGACGAAACATCTTTTCCATCATTCAACCACCAGAAATGCTGGTGCTGCCTAACGACATCCCTCTTATCGCGATTCCCCACAGCTCTATTGAACCTGAGATGATCCACACTGCTGTGTGCGACGTCTCTGTTGTAGTTGAGTCGCCTTTCCCCAGCTGTCCGAGCGACATGGAAGATTAGATCAGAGCGCACACTCTCGTGGTAAAGGAAATTGGGGTAGTAAGCCCCAGATATCAGATTATTCGTCGAGGTCATTGCTCTTGCAATGTGCCTTCGATTCAGCTTAATTACGAAGTTGTGCACTTGTATTAGGTTCGCCGTTTTCCACCTTCGGCAAAACATTCGGCTTCGGCAAGAAAAGGCCGAAGATTTTTCCGAAGCCGAACCATTTTTCCGCAAAAATTAAACTATCATACGCACCGTGTTTTGGAGGAGATTTCGAACAAGGAATGCTGATATTTTTAATTATTGGGCCTCAAGTCCTTATACCTACTTGAAAGAAGTAGCTAACAAATATTTATCAGCTCCTCCTACTAGTGTAGCGAGTGAGCAATTATTCAGTGCTGCCGGACAAATTTATGCTGATCGGGGCTAATTTTCAGGGAGAAAATGTACAAAACCTTTTGTTTCTTGCATATATTAATTTTGGTTATTAATTCTACTTTATCGTTTGTCTTCTCATATTAACTTTGTTTGTAGTATTTACGTGTTATCGAATGTACCTAGGGTTTTGAATTTTTTTTAATGGTTATTTTTTGTTTTTATTTCTTTGCTAAGCATTCATTTTGATCGTTCCGTTTATGTGATATTTAAAAGAGTCTACTGCAATAATTTACTGGCTATTTTGCTGTTCGTGTCTTTGTAAAATAAATTAATAAAAAGGAAAATATCTACCGATCAATTTTATCAAACTATCACTATATTTTAGGCTCTTTAGCATTTTGAAATACAATCTACATTAGATTCGGCTTCGGCTTCGGCTTCGGCTTCGGCTTCGGCCGAAGGTGATGAAGAAACCGAAGTTCGGCTTCGACCAAAAAATCCTCCTTCGGTCGGACTCTACTGATAAGGGCCATGTAGCAGATTACTTTTACCCTCGCATCGAGTTGGCTGCTACAAAACAGTCTCTTTGTAAGGGCAAAAGCGCCTTTAGCTCTGGCCAGAGCAGCATCTACATTTTTGTCAAAATACAGGAACTGATCTAGTCAGATGCCAAGGTATCTACATTTCGACAGGCAAGAGGCTGTCCGTGCTGTCCAATGATCATTTCACTTCATTTCATTTTTTTATTCATTGAAAGCTTACACATTAAGATAACAATAATCTTATAAACTAGTGCAAGGCTTAAATATAATTTATTTAGAAAAGCGGAAAAAGCTACATAACATGTTAGCGTTAAATTAATAATTCAATAATTAGGCTTTTTCTCTTTCTGTTTCTTAAATACGATAAGATAAATAAAAAAAAAACAAGGATTACGAGTTTTGAAATATACAATTTTCTCAAGCAAAAACTACCATACATAAGCGTAAGTATTAATACAATAAAATGTTAGTCAGAGATTGTCTGGAAATAAGACTGTAACCCATTCCGAAACTGTGCAATGGTACCTGACCTTCTTAAATGCTGAGGAAGGGAGTTCCAAAGACGGGTAACGTTAATGAAGAACTGGCGCTCCGAAGTAAGGTAATGATACCGCGGATGGACAAGCTGTTGGGATCTATTAGATGAACCAAAACGTAGTCTATTAAATAAATAGCTGGGTTGATGTGTCTGAATTACATTAAATAAAAATAATAGTGATCTGAACCGTAAAAGGTGGTCGAATGAGATGTTATAGATTTGTCGGGAGAAGTTGGAGATATGATCGAGGCGCCTCAAACCATAGATGTAACGCGCGGTGTTGTTAAAGGCAACATTAAGCTTTCTTCTGCTTTAAGCATCGCATTTGCAGAAAATTTCACAGCCATATGTGAGTGTTGGAATGACTAGTGTCTTTGCGAGTAGCAGACGTGTGTTCAGGGGCGTATGGTATTGAGAGGCCCATAATAGGCGCAGTATACCATAAACTTTGCCTACCGCCGCATTAATATGCGTATCCCAAGATAGTGTCCTGTTAAATAGCATTCCTAGATTTTTGGCCGTTTCAACATATTCTACGGTCGAGCCGTTTAGATGAATTTTAGGAAAATATGATAGATCTACGGGCTTCCTACTAATCACTAAACATTTAGATTTGTTAGGATTAAGAAATAATCCGTTCTTCTCCGCCCATACTGAGATCCTGTCCAGGTCTGCATTAACTCTACTTGAGCAGTCTTCAATCAACCCAAGAGGGCAGCTGTTAAACAATTGGACATCATCGGCATGTGTATAGAGGATGAGCTGACAATGGAAGGAAGCTCGTTGACATACAAGGAAAAGAGAAGAGGTCCTAGAGTGGAACCCTGTGGAACCCCTCTAGTTGTAGGAAGAAATTCAGATACCATATGACCAATCGAAACAGCTTGTTTTCTGAGCCGAAGGTAGGAAGACACTAATCGAGTGGCCGATGTGGAAAATTGGAAACGGTATGCTAGTTTGTTACACAAGTTGTCGTGATCCACGGTGTCGAATGCTTTTGAGAAATCTAGAAGAACTAAAAAAGTTACTTGGTCATCATCTATGGCCTTCCTTATATCCTCTACAACATTGATAACTGCGGTTGTACAACTGTGGTATTGGTATTGTAGATAAAAGATTGCATGAACGGATATGGGCATTTATTAGCTTTTGCATGATACGTTCAAACACTTTCGAGAAATATGGTAGAATGGAAATAGGTCTATAATCATGGCTATTAGCGCTCTTTTGAATCGGTAAGACTTTCGCCAGCTTCCATTGGGTAGGAAAAACACTAGTTGTTAAAATGGTATTGAAAATGCGTGTAAGAAAGGGTAATATAACTGGTAGAATGGCCTTAGCAAAAACTGGGTGCATTCCATCTATTCCGACCGCAGTCGATTTTATAGATAAAACGCTTGCAACCACGTCTGCGCTATCAACCCCGGAGAACTCGAACATCCGTTCATTTGGGTTCTGCGGACCATTTTGGGATTCGGAAGTTCTTTGAGAGACTTGATTCAGAACTGGAAAAGGAAGCGTTACAAAGGTGTGATTGAGTGCGTTTATATCGATATTGGTGTCAAGACCTGTGTTACGCTTTCCAATTCCAATATCTCGTAGATTTTTCCAAAGTTGTCGACTTTTCATAGCTGGGTTTAATTTATTACCATACATTTGCTTTTTTGCAGCACGAATTTTGGAAACCACCTGATTGCGTAGTGTACGGTAAAGACGTAGATGGGCGTCTATTCGAAAACGTTTCCACATGTTGTAGGTACGATTACGTTGTAACATGAGCATCCGAACTTCGTTTGAAAACCAGGGACATTGGTCATGTTTAGTCACCTTGACTTTAATAGGAACATGATTATTAAAAAGTGTGTTAATATTCTGAGTTAGGAACTCAACTTGATCACAAGGGCAGGACATATATGTAACACGCTCCCATTCGATATTTCGTGAGCTATGCTCCAAACTTAGGTAGTTAATGTGGTCAAAATCTCTGTATTCATAAGTTGTTACAGAGAGAATCATTAAAAAAATCAAAGGATAGATATAATAAATCATGTCTAGAGAATGCAGGTGCTGACAACTGATCATATAATAATACAAAATTTATTTCACTAACAAAGAAAACGTCTAATAGTGTACTAGATTCAGAAGAAAAATGAGTGGGGGACTTAATATTGACCGGGAACAAATTAAGTGCCTTCATCCCCAGGACAAGAGAACTCTCTGCTAAGAGGTTACTATTCAGATCACCACCAACTACTATTTTGGGATAGCATACGGAGATTGTTTCGAGAAGTTCAAACAATGGCGTGATGTCAATATGCTTATTAGGTCTATAAACTGACCCTAACAGCATGCTGCCTGTTCCTGATTTAAGTTCAACAAAAACATAGTCTATCTGACTGCCAACTCCTGATTTGCACTTCAGATTGCATGATATGCCTTCACGTATATAAATTGCCGATCCACCTCCACCTCTACCAATTCTATCACCACGAAAGAGCTTGTAACCATCCACCCTGTAGACACTATCCTTAAAATCATTAACAAACCATGTTTCAGAAACACAAACGGCATCAACTTTAGAACCTACAAAAATATCCCTAAACTCATCCAGTTTTGGATGCAAGCTCTGTGCATTTATATGACAAACTTGCAGACCGATCTTTTGGTTGCTTAAGACGCGTAACATAGCACGAACGACTCCATCACTACTCCCGTCCTTGGAACCACCATCAAACTTACTAATATCCATCGCTAAAGATTAAGCGTATTATACGAGTAGTACGAACAGTTCGGCACAATCAGACTAATAGATTTATAAAAAGAAAAATGAGAAAACAAAAAGTGTAAACGGAAAAAGAGATGTATTGTGTATATAGTATTAGAAAGAGATAAGATAAAATGAATAGAATCAATAATTTAAGAGAAAAACGAAAGAATAATAACAATAATAATAAGCAGATTAAGAAACGCTAGTAAAGAGACAAAACAAAAACAGAGAGATTATTAACTTAATTATCCGTGTGAGCTGGCAATTCCGTTAAGCGTGTGATGTTATCGATATGAACAGCTTCATCAGCAGAGTGACACCTAACATATACGAGACCACGGAGTGTATAAACAGAGGACAGTCTATTTTGTTTTTTTAATTCAAGCGTAGTAGGTTGTTATTGTTTTTCGTAAGGCACTCGCGCAGGTAAATCGTACGGTCAGATTGTAACCCAACATCTGTAAGACAAAGTTTTTTCTTATTTGCTTTCACATATTTCGCAAGTGACGTGAGAATAAAGTTTCTATCATACGGCGACCGGAATTTAATTATGATCGCGGAGTTGTTATGTTTCGGGCGGAGCCGGAAAATGTCGATAACGGTTGGTGGTTTAATTTTAATTGTGTGACACATATGATTAAAGAGTGATTTAAGGTTTTCGTCGGGAGTGTGGGGGACACCAAAGAGCACTGCATCACGAGCTACACTTTTGTTGTCGTAGTCCTCAAGTGCGCCTTTCATAATACCAAGCTGTGTTTGAACATCTGACAGTTCACTTGTGCAGCCGCTTAATCTGTTTTTCGTATCCAACAATTCGCTATTAACATTAGACAGTGAAGTGGTAAGATGTGAAATTTCGGAATTAAGCATCTCAATGTTATGACTAGACGTTGTTTGAGTGAGTTCAAGTTGCGTAACCCTTTTGTTTACATCGGAGATGTTTTTGCTGAGCTCGGCGAATTGGGTCTCCATTTTCAATGTGTTCCTTCATTTTTGATGAGAGTAGACCGATTATAAATTCACTTTGGGCTTTGAGTCTCTCGTCCATTTTCTACCACATCGTATCATCATTAACTGCCATTTTCTTGTTTGCTGTTTGTTGCGGCGATTCCGTGGAAGTTCGAGGTGAGTTATGGTAACGAATATCGAGTTGGTGGTGCACCGTTTGTTAGCAGACATTTATGTAAAGGAAATTAGTTGTAGTTTTGCTTGGGTTCACAATTTTAAAGGGAGTTTGACACTGTTTGACTGGTTTCGAAACAGAACGGAAAGTTTTCAGATCTTGCTAGAGAAACTTAATGATTTGAATAAATGAGTAATAGACAAACATCGATTTGGCTCGTAATAAATTGAAGTTAATGTAAAAAAAAATTGCCGACCGGAAGAACACGTCTAGTCAGTAGCTCGCTCCATTAACGATCGAGAAATTAAGCCAATTTTGTCTGGTATCCCTAGAGGCTCCAGACAACGGCGTCCTAAAGAGAATAGTTTCCGACTTCTGAAAGTTGATTTTCAACTTCCAGTCATCGCAAAATCGTCTTATCTTATCGAAGTCACTCTGCAAGAGAGTATTAATAACCTCGATTTTTGGACCTGATCTGTACGCTACCAAATCGTCTGCGAACGCAATAATATGGGGAAGTGAGCCTATCAAGTCGCTTGTATAAATGTTAAATAGGATCGGCGAATTGATCGCACCTTGCTGAAGACCATTTTTAATTTGAAATATTCCAACAGAAGTCACATCACCATTCTTCACGATGAACTGTCTGTTGGTTAGCATAAGTAACATAAGTTATTTTCTTAGTTTGAATTTCTGAGTCATTACTTTAAAAATGTTAATTATACTGTAAGAAATGTCGAAAGGTATAGTTCAAGTGTATGATTTAACTTAGAGTGCCCGCATGGGTCAGTAAGTTATTGTAAGATAGCATAAGTTGATTATGCTAATATTTAAGCATTTTTTTTTTAGCTGTAAGTGTAAATGAATTGAACTGAAATTGAAAATATAAAATGATGAAAATGTTGGTTAGCATATTATAAAGAATGTATAAGAGTGATTTACTGATCCCAACCCAGTCAGCTTATGGAAAAGACCCTCTAACCATACGCTATCGAAGGCCTTCTCCATGTCAACAAGGCAGGTACCAGTACATTGTTTTTTGACTTTATTCCATTGGATATCGGACACCAGTTTAGACGCGACATGTGAGATATCATGTCCCGCCTTAAAACCGAATTGATTACCCGGAACTATATGTTCGTCCTCAACCCACCTAGACAGAGCTCTATTGATTACTTTTTCAAAAACCTTACCCGATATTCGGAAGGAGACTTATCGACCGGTGATTCGCGGTATTGGATATATCCTTTCCCTTTTTGGGGATAGGTTGAACCACCGTCGTTTTCCAATGCGCTGGATAATGTGCATTATTCATTGCATTATTAAACAGGGTGTTGTAAATGTTCACCGCTTCTAGAGGAAGATGTAAAAGCACGATGTTCGGAATACCATCGGTCCCCACTGATTTCTTAGCACTGATTGTGTCGAAGATCTCACGGAGTTCTTCTCTCGAAATGAACGGGGGTAGGTCACCCTCTCTGGTAATGACATTATTTGCCATATATTCGTCGCTGAACCGGGTGAAGCCAGAGCCCTCGGATCGCCAGTTCTCTACTTCATTTCGAATGTAGAAGTAATGCACCAAGACGCGATTGTCCTGGTCATAATTAGGACCAATGGTGTCAGTGGCCTTGTATACTTCCTGGAAAGCCGCCCCAATGGCCTCAACTTTCTCCTGTGGATCCCCGATCACCATGAAGTCGTCATCATCAGCGGCCTCTTTTGGATCGATACCTGCTATTGTCAGTAACCGTTCGTTGTCTGTTCTCCGGGCTATTTTAAGACACTGAAGGTCATTTTGATTTTTTCTCCGAAATTGTTTATTGATTTGCGGAAACATATTCGGGTTGCTGGTGTTTACAGCCCAAACCTTGTTGTTCCAATATGAGCTTACAGAAATTCTGTAATTCTCTTTTATTAACTTTTGGACATTTTTAATCGATGACTTCAGTGTCCTAATCTCCGCATCTTGTCTGTCAGTTAACTGTCTGTACAAGTTTTTGAGTCTTGACAGAAGTCTACTTTTCTATCGGTGCAGTGCGTCAATAGTAGGATTGCGGATTCGTTAGTTGTACGTCGATACCGCGGTATTGTAGTGTCCATAGTTTGTTTAATTGTCTCGTCCATTCGTTTTAGGTACTTGTCGATCTCCTCGTTTGACAAATTCCTATTGGACGGTGGGTGGAGCGTGTTCGACGAGAGCGCTCCTGTCAGGGTTGCGAAGAAGCGTGTACGATACGTCGAGTCTTACTGTAATTGTAAGAATATCTTTGGAGAAACTCCTCCGATTCCGCAATTTCGTTGGGAACTGTAATTTCGGTGCTAAAACCGCAATGGTCGCTGTCATACACGAATGTGCGCAGACAGTTTAATGTTTGTAAATTCGTACCTGTCAGTCGTATACGTTGGTCGTACAGCAGTAGATCCAAATAAGACCCGCCTCTGGGAAACGACGAGTTATCCGTCGCTTTAAGACCGAGTCTGTACATGACATCGTGCTGACCCCACCAATCAAGTAGTAGGTTCCCTCTAGTATTTGGCAAATTATTTCCCCAATCTCTGTGTCTAGCGTTGAAATCCCCGCCGATTATAAAATAATTCTCCCCCGATTCCAGCCTCAGAAATGGAAAAAGCGTGTCGAGCTCTGTAATGAATAAAGTGGATTGTGAAGCCTCAGGTGCGTAAACAGAGGCCAAGTACAGCCGCTTTCCACTGCGGAGCGGGATTAAACGACGACTGCCTCCAACACCCGGAACCTGCGCAACACTCACTTGTACACTCTGTGAAATGTTATACCATCTTTAATGAAGATCGCGACACCGCCTCCACGTTTGGATCTGGGCCGACTTCTTCTTCTAACGATATAATTATTGTACTCCAGTTTGTGCTTATCGGTTAGCTTGGTTTCGCTAGCGAAAAGCACATCCGGAGTTTGGTCTTGTAGCAATTTAAACATCGCGGCTCTTCGTTCGGTCCTAATCAGTGAATTAACATTCACTGCAAGAACCTTCAAAGTTTGCTCCACCATGTGCGTACCCATTACGACATGTGTTGCGTTAGGCCAGGCAGCAGCGAGTAGATCTGGTCCACCCGCTTGGCCTGTTTTTGCACCTGCTTTTGCAGCTGAGCTATCTGCCCTTGGATTGCGAGCAAGATGGCCAGCATGTTAGGTGCAGCTTCCGTTGTTCTCGGCATTGGCGCTGGAGAAGCAACAGTCGCTTGCTGTACCGTAGCCCCGCTACCTGACGCCATTTGCTGCCGAGCCAGTTTTGCTTTCTTAATGTCAGCAAACTTCTGGCAGCGAACACATTGTATAACGTCTTCGCTCCTTTTTAATTTTTCCCAGTGAACCACCTGGTAGTCTAGGCCATTGATACTCCTTAGACTATCCAGACGGCTTTCGGGACTGAGCTGTACCAGGAAGAACGGCAGACTCCGTTTCTCCCGCCCAGCTCTAGCTGTGGTAAATGGCTTTACCCCCACAAAATTGAGTCCTTCGCACTCCTTCTCTTTGAGCAATGTCAGGATCTCGTCAGGATCAGAAGAAGGTTCCAACCCCTTCAGCAGCATCGATTGCCGCTTTTCACACTTCGGTGTGAATGAGTAGTGCTCCGTCGTCGTTTCTTTTAGGAGTTCTTTCACTTTCGCGTAACCCTCCACTGTACTACAGTGGATGGCATGACGATCGTTCCCCAATCGCTTAATATTAAAATTATTACCAATGACCAACCTACACAGGACCTTGGTTTCATTTACCTCTAATTTATAGGTGTTGATAGGAGGCACCTTCTCCTTCTTCTTCTGCTGCTGCTGCTGCTGTTGTTGTTGTTTTTGCTGCAGCTGCTGCTATTTTTTCAGCTGCGGTAGTTTCAGCTGTTGTTGTTTTTGCAGCTGTTGTTGTTTTTGCAGCTGTTGTTGTTTCTGCTGCTGCTGGTTTTGTTGTTGCTGCAGTTGTTGTTTCTGCTCTTGTAGCTTTTGTAGCTTTTGTTGTTGGGAGCTCACTACTTTTGATTGCTCCCTCTGCGCGCAGTTTGTTTATGCTTAATAGCAAGCACTTTTTCTTCCAGCTTTAGTATGCTGCTGGTAATATTGTTTATATGTGAGGCAAAGTTGTTATCGCCCCCCTCATACTGGACCGGACCTCAACTTTATCTCCTTTAGCTTTTAACACGGCACTTATTTTCTTTTTCCTTAGATTAGGAAGGGTTTTCAACCTACTCCTCCTTTTAATGCCTTTCGCCATGGCAACCGTATTGTTGCCTTTTGTATCTCTCGTTATGGGAAGAGCGGAACGCTCTCCACCATCCATCACTTGATTCCTTTTCTTTTACTGTTGGTTTTGTTTTGAGTTCACGTAATTTGAGGAGAAATCAGAAAAAAAGTTCTGAATTTGGCCCGGGATTCGAACCCGTGTTCAATGATTCGATGCCAGACGCCACTAACCACCGGGCTACCGAGTCAATTAATAAAATTGTAACTAACTTACTTTTTAGAGGAAACTGAATCACTAAATTTACTTTATTTTAGGAAAAGCCGACACACGTTTATTCTCTGCAGAGATCTGCGAACGACTCCCATCAACCAGATTAATCACATTACGATAGACACCAGACATACCTCCAATATTCTAGATGTCCGAACTTTCCGAGAATCCAACATTAATTAAGGTCATTACCTTATTGCAGCCAGAATACGAATGCGGGCATTAATGGCACACAAGTAAAGTAACACTACGAAGAGCCCACTTGGATGCCGAAGGCCGTTTTCCTCAAAACCCTAGCTCAGAAGAACATCAACGGAAATGTTGCTAACGAACCGTCAGAGAAGCTGCTTCTGATGTAATTGGTTTCAAAACACCGCTTCAAAAGTGCCTCCAATTTGTCCACGAATGTGGGCAGGAACACGCAGCCGTAGAAGAAGCATATACAGCTGAACTTCATCGAAGAACGAGTGTTGCTCGTGAACTCTACAAGCACAAAAGAAAGGAAGAGCGCAGGCTCTTCGGAAAGTTATATCTTCGAGGTAGTTAAGGATTTCCTCAACCTTAGCTCCGCAAAAAAAATCTATGACGCAGATGCTGGACTTTTTCGAAAGCGGATGACGAAGAACTTGGCCGTTTCTAGAGAAAGATAAAACGTGTGAATTTCAATTTCATTTATATTGACAAGGAATGAAGGGGGAGATTCAACAACGAACTCTAAGCAGCTCATCTCAGAAGGCTGGGCCATGTTAAGCGGATGAACGCCATAGCTCCATCCAAAAGAGTGTTCAAGTCTAATCCTGAGGGACGGTGTATCAGAGGGCGACGGCATGTAAGTTGTCACGCGTCAGTGGAAGGGAACCCTAAGAAACTTGGAAAGCGGCACTGGAGACAGCTAACAAGAGATCATGCTAGCTGGAGAGGCTTGTTGGTTGAGTACCTCTCCCCCCTTGGAATGTAACTCTACCAAAGTAAGCAACTATTCAAAATTCCGAAGTATTGGCTGAGGCATGAAAGGGCCTCAAAGTTTGCCTGGAACAACACACAGATCTAAATATGTTTGCCTTAGTCTCAACGATAGATAGTCTCTAAAAACAAAAAAGTGCTTGTATCTAAAAGTGAGATTGGAAATTTAAAATTCAGCACCATAAACTGAAAGTAGTTTCACACTTGAAAGACGTCAGGAACCGGAAACCATCATCGTCCAGCTCGATAGACACGTAAATCAGCTTTTCGATCCCAAGTAAAGTGTTTCTTTTCACAGTAACTACCAAAAAGTCATTTTCAGTCTCTCAAAAACCAAAACAGCAAACTTCTAGTTTCAACGCATCATAGTAAAAACGAAGTCATTCTTCCTCTTCTGCCATCCAACCCAATTCGTCCTGAACCACGCACCGGATATGGGAAAAGCCTTGGATGACAAATTTCCCCCAAAAACGTGTCTACGTGCATTCCTTCTCTCACACCAAGTTCTATCTAATGTTGCCGTTCCCTAAAATCGTCTCTACCAGAACTCGAATCTGTACCTACATAAACCTGAATGTAGCGCAACGTTGTCTCCGTTACCACCACCTACAACAGCTAGGTAAATGAGTGGAGCACCCAGCGTGTATTTGACGTGTTATAATGCTTCTCAGATGAAATAGCACATCCTTGTGGAGGCATTTGCATGGTTGGAGGTTTTCAGGTTTCAGCGAGTAAAGACACCACCAAGCGGAACCACATCCATCTCTGTGGAGTGTGCTTCCTGTTTTTACAGCCATTTGCCATTTCCTTGCAACGGTGCTTAGAGTAATTTTAATATACTCTTGTACCTTC
The DNA here is from genome assembly GCA_949129095.1 of Volucella bombylans. Classification (NCBI taxonomy): domain Eukaryota; kingdom Metazoa; phylum Arthropoda; class Insecta; order Diptera; family Syrphidae; genus Volucella; species Volucella bombylans. Next base: position 108,171,638 of record OX422140.1, on the reverse strand, counting down.
CAGAATTTAATGCTCATTGGAGTTTTCTTTTTTTTCTCCAAAAGTAGTTATCTTTGGTGTGATGGACGATGGGGCGATGTGAGAGGAGAAGGAAATAATCTTCAACCAGGTTTAATTGTTTTGGCAAAATCACAAAAGGATTCGGAGGTCCTTGCTCTGTTTTTGAGGGAAGCAACGTTTGTATGGCTTTTGTACCTCATTATCTTGTAGTGCAATATTCAGAAATTTAGTCATTCTCCTGTTTTCTTGGTTTGGTGCCTTAGTTGTGCTGTTTCGGCATTTCCCTTCTTTGGTTTTGATAAACACTTCTCGTAGACGTTAACGGATTTTGCCCTGTCAGCCTTGTAGATGTAGGAAGAGGTGCATGTTTGAGCAAATATTTATATATTGTGTATTAAATTTAAATATAGAAAACTTATTATAATATTGTTAACTCTTTGCTTTAATGCAAACGTAACTAAACACAAGTGTGAAGTTTCAAATAAATGTTTAGCAACACATGCAATGTAAGCAACATTTTGTACAGATATACAAACAGTAACAAACTGAAAATAAAACCGAATATTATAACGTCTTACAACACAGAACAGAAAACAAGTGGTTTTATTTCCTTACATTTTGTTAAATATATTTTATAAAGTGAAAAAATCTTAACTAATAAAATCGAAGGACATTTTCCAACCCAACCCAACACATTAACATACATTTTTTGGTCCATTCGAGCAGTGTAAAATAAATAAAATCAGCAACATTTGAATCAGATCTGTAAAAAAAAAAAAAAAAAAGTTAATTAAATTCAAATTTAAAGACAATTTCAATTTTGAATACCATATCCGAGAGTGTAGAGTGTAGAGTGTCGAGGATTCAAGGATTCATCCCAGGAAGTCTTCAAACAGGAGTTCAAAATTTTTCATATTGCTGCCAATTTCCGCATCGTTTATCATAATACGCAGGTGAGTGCTGCAAATTTTCTTCTACTTCTTTATACCAAATTGATTTGCATATACATATACATATACTATATACAATGTCGTACGGAAAGCTCCAATTAAATATACTTGCTGCGATTAAACAAGATAGGGCAAATTTTAATAAAGCAGATAAAGTTAGGCTAGGAAAAATAAATTACCTGAAGATGCGTTTGGAAATGATGGAGAAGCAAATGACGACTGCGGAGCACTACCATCAGCAGATACTTGGTACAGGAAAGTTTGAAGCTGAGCTAAAAGTTGCGGATTTGGAGGCAGCATACGATAATATTCGCGAGGTCTATGCAGATTACAAAATGGAGGTACTGGATATAATCGATAAAGTAAAATCCGAGGAAGTGCCGAAAGTTAGCGGAACGCCATCGACCGCAACTGAAAACGGGGATGGCAGAACAACCGAACTCAGGTTGCCTGTTATCACCCTACCAACTTTCTCGGGTAGTTATGAGACGTGGAGATCATTTCACGATATGTTCGTTTCTCTAGTACATACCAACTCAACTCTGTCGGAAATCCAGAAGTTACACTATTTGAAGTGCAACGTTCGTGGTGAGGCCGAAAGGCTGCTGCAACACCTGGCCATTGACAAAGGCAATTACAACCGTGCTTGGGAAATCCTAACCGATCGTTATGACCACAAAAGGGTGTTAGTTAACACACAGTTAAAATTATTTTTCGGGCAAGTTACCATGAGCAGCGACTCAGCAGTCAACATTAAGAACATTTTAGATACTTCGCAGGAAATTATACACTCGTTAGACAATTTAGGGGTACCAGTGGGTTATTGGGATACCATTTTAATTTTTGTTATCCTGCAGAAGTTAACAAATACAAGCCAACAGCTGTGGGAAGAAAAATTAGGCAGCAACAAGGAATTGCCCAAAATAAAAGATTTTTTTGAATTTTTACAGTGTAGATTTCGAACGCTGGAAGCAGTTGAGCAGCAGTCTACAGTAAAGACTGGTACAAAACCAAAATCTACAACTCAAGTTCTTCACACCCGGCAGGTACAAAAACGGCAAATAAATTGCAAGGTTTGTCAAAAGGGACAACATGCATTGAGGGAGTGCAGGAAATTTTTGGAAATGGATGTAGGCCAACGAAAACAAACTGTTTTCAATATTAAAGTCTGTGAAAACTGTTTGGCCTACAGCCATTTTAAAAATAAATGTCCAAGTCCGAAATGCTGTTACTACTGCAAACAGCGCCACAATTCCTTACTACACCCAATACCACAAACAAATAATAACCCATCTTTCGACCCAAATACCTCTCAATTTGTTCCACACAACCCAAATTTTTCTCAATTCCAACAGCAAGCTCAAAATAAATGGCCTACGACTCCAAGCAATTACTGCATTCAAACCAACACACAACCAAACGATCCGAGGGAACCTGGCAATTTGAATCAAACTCAGGAACAGTCACAAATGGAAATCCAAGGTCCATCAACTAGCTACAACTATCGAGTTCATCATACGCACACCAACTCGCAAGTCTTCCTGTCAACAGCTTTGGTTAAAGTGAAGGCAGCTGATGGAAACTTGATCACACTCAGAGCCCTTATAGACACTGGTTCCGAAGCTTCCTTTATAACAGAAGCAGCTGTACAACGCCTGAATCTGAAGACGAGATGGACACTTAGCCAAATTAGTGGGTTGGGGGAGGTCAGCAGTGTAGAAACAAACAAAATAGTCGATCTAAATTTCGCGTCCCTAGTATCGAAGTTTACAGGTCGAGTGCAAGCTCTTGTACTAAAGACACTGACTGGGCTCCTTCCGGCCCAATATACTAATACAAAAAAGTGGTCTTACCTCAATGGATTGCAGTTGGCAGATCCGACTTTTAACGTTCCAGCGAAGGTTGACATATTGCTGGGTAGCGACATCTATGCAGATATAGTCATCGGGGAAGTCGTGAGGAGTAGTAAGTGCCCAGGTCCAATAGCACAACGGACGCAGTTGGGATGGATCTTATTAGGTAAGGTCCCGTCATCCAAATCACAGGTAATCCGTGCGTTCTTGAACCAAACCGACCTCAACACAACGATGAAGAAGTTTTGGGAGATTGAGGAAGAACCCTGTGGAACCTATAAAACAGAAGAAGATGAAAGTTGTGAAGAACATTTTAAACAGCATACAAAACGTTTACCTGATGGCCGTTACCAAGTTCATCTGCCTTTTAAGGGTGGAAAGTATCCAAGCATGGGCCCAACACGAGAAGGTGCGGTCAGGCGTTTCTTGCAGTTGGAGAGGCGACTGCAAAGCAACACAACTCAACACAATGAATATGCCAAATGCATGGCTGAGTACCTCGAGCTGGGACACATGTCTCCAATTGATGAGTCCAATGAGGTGCTTAGATCACCATTTCATTTTTTTATTCCCCATCACGCCGTCGTAAAGGAATCCAGTACCACTACAAGGTTGCGGGTGGTGTTTGACGCAACCTTTAAACCAATTTTTGGCTCTTCCTTGAACGACAAGTTGATGGTGGGACCTAAAATACAAACCAATGTAATCGACATTTTATTAAGATGGAGAAAATATAGGTTTACCTTCACTGGTGATGTAGAGAAAATGTACCGTCAAATCCGTGTCAACACAGCAGATGCAAATTACCAACTGATTGTATGGAGAGAAAATCCCAGCCAAGATTTACGGATTTATCGACTGAATACGGTAACTTTTGGTACGGCATCAGCCCCATATCTTGCAATCAGGGTCCTTTTGCAGCTATCACAGGACGAAGCATATAAATATCCTACGGCTACTACTGTCATCAGTGAAGAAACCTATGTTGACGATGTTATCAGTGGAGCTGATACTATTGCTGAAGCTCAACACAAACTCCATGAAGTAAGAAACCTTTTACAAACTGGTGGTTTCCAACTACGCAAGCAAGTCAGCAACTCTGTAGAGGTTTTGCAAAATATTCCAGCAGATCAGCGAGCAGTAGACTTCTCATTACCGTTTGTTGAAACAAGTGAAGTAAAGACGCTTGGCATCAAGTGGATGCCCATTCCGGATGTGTTCTCTTTCCAAGTCGTACAGGTGAAGGAAGTCGAAGTTACAAAACGATCCATCTTATCCTCAATAGCTAAGCTCTATGACCCAATGGGCTGGGTCTCACCCTGCACAATCAAAGCAAAAATAATTATGCAGCAGCTTTGGGGTAGAGGATTAGATTGGGATAAGCCGATTCCACCTGAACTGGAAAAGGAATGGGTAGCGTTTCGGAACGAGTTATCAGCACTTGAAGGAGTCCAGATTCGCCGTTGGATCAACACTGACAAAAATATCAAGAAGATTGAGGTCCATGGGTTTAGTGACGCGTCGGAAAAAGCATACGCGGCAGCCGTTTACCTACGTGTACTGGATGGAAACGACAAAACACACATGCATCTGGTAATTTCAAAAACGAAAGTGGCTCCCTTAAAGACAATCACACTACCTAGGTTGGAGCTATGCGGAGCGGTACTGATGGCTAAACTTCTTCATGAAACGGCAAAAATCTTGAAGTTAGAAGCAGCCGATGTCTATGCTTGGACCGACTCAGTCATCACTTTATGCTGGATAAGAGCTGTTCCGTCAAAATGGAAGACCTTCATTGCGAATCGTGTTTCTAAGATCCAGAAATTAACCAGTAATACCATATGGAAACACATTCCATCGGAGCAAAATCCAGCAGATATAGCATCGCGCGGAGCCTTTCCCTCGGTGATCATCGACAACAAATTATGGTGGGAAGGGCCAGATTTTCTGCGGCATCACTGGGATGCAATCCACCCTGTGCAACCATCTTGCTTGATTACTTCTCAAGAAGCCCGTTCTTTGACCGTCCATCACTGTCTAGAAAACAAAAACAACATATTCATTAATGAAATTCTAGCAAAATTTTCTACACTTCAACGGTCATTGCGAGTAATTGCCTATTGCTTACGTTTTCGACACAGAAGCAAACACCCGGAACAGTACTCAGGTATTTTAACACCACTGGAGCTGGAAAAGACGCTGACAAGAGTCATATACTTAGTGCAAAGGGAAATGTTTTCTGAAGAAGAAGAAAATGACAAAACCAAGGGATACACGTCACTCAATCCGTTTCGAGATGCGGAAGGAATCCTACGAGTTGGTGGGAGACTTTTCAACTCGACCCTACCCTTTCATAAAAAGCACCCCATTCTTCTTAAAAACCACACATTAACAAGACACATTATAGCCGATGCCCACGAGAAAACACTTCACGGCGGTAATCAAAAAATGATTGCCTACATTCGCCAACGTTTTTGGATTTTTAATCTGAAAAGTGCAGTCAAAAAGCACATCCACGATTGCAACATTTGTTATAAATTCAGAGCCAAACCGTTGGCGCAATTAATGGGCAATCTCCCGAAAGCAAGGACAATGGTTTCGAAACCATTCACTTTTACCGGAGTGGACTATGCTGGACCCATTGATGTAAAAACGTGGAGAGGACGCAACGCAAAGACATTAAAGGGCTACTTCGCGATATTTGTGTGCATGGCAACAAAAGCCATACACGTCGAACTGGTCAGCGATATGACGACTCAAGCCTTTCTGGCAGCTTTCAGAAGATTGGTTGCTCGGAGGGGAATTTGTAAAGAACTGTACAGCGATTGTGGTAGAAACTTCGTAGGAAGCAGCAATGAGTTACAACGTCAACTCAAAAAAGCGAAGTTGGATTGGAGAAATGTGGCAGATGTGTTGGGCAACGAAGGCACTAAGTGGAATTTTATTCCCCCGGCTTCTCCGCACTTTGGAGGTCTATGGGAAGCGGGGGTGAAGTCTGTGAAATTCCACCTCAAGCGCGTAGCTGGAAACCAGGTTCTGACCTTTGAAGAACTCACCACGCTTCTCGCACAGGTAGAAGCGTGTCTGAACTCTAGACCACTATGTCCACAGTCAGACGATATTGATGACCTCAACACCTTGACACCTGGCCACTTCCTCGTGGGAGAACCACTAATCGCACCGCCCCAACCTGAGTACGAGTTAGAGAAAATTTCCCACCTAGAGCGCTGGAAGAGAGTACAGACCCTGGCACAATCTTTCTGGAAGCAGTGGAGTAACGAGTACCTCGCCCGACTTCAACAACGACCGAAATGGGTTCGAGAAACAAACACAAAAATAAAGGAAGGCGACCTAGTCCTAATCAAAGATGAACGGCTGCCTCCATTGAAATGGAGTCTAGGACGAATTCTTAAACTACACCCGGGATCCGATGATTTGGTACGAGTGGTAACGCTAAAAACCGAAACAACACAAATAAAACGACCCATATCAAAAATATGTCCACTACCGTGCAATTCCTTTAGTACAGGATTGCAATAAACACGACGGGTAAAAGAAAACGTTTAAAAAAGAGTATTAAATCTTATCATAAATATGTACATATCAATAAATCAACACACAGATAATTAATTTTAATCTAGAAAGGAATCGATTGTGCTGCCAAATGGCCCCTCCTCGACCGTACTCATACCATCGGCACTGCAGGAGCTCGAGGAGGCAATCGTTCCGGAAGGATTCAGTAAGTGAATCAACAACACAAGCCTTAACTTAAGCTTAAAATAAATCCAACACATATTCATTCAAAAAAAACATTCATACCAACACTCCACATATGAACTCAACATAAACCAACACTCAAATTACAATACAATTCTTAAAATCGTAAAAGACATCCAACTCATAATCAATAAATTAACATATATTTTTTAAATTGATTTAATTTAGCTTACAAAACAAAACATATGCATTTTAAATCAATTCACTGCGTCAAGGAACAAGACGCAGCAACAATGTTCAAGACACAAAGCATACAGTCCACAAGTCTGCAACACAATGTATCTTTCACATCCCCCAGAAAATCATTCACGAAATTCAAATCCACCAAATCATATAATAGACTAAGTTTTCACACACAGCAAAACTTAACACCTAATTCAACACTTTATTTCCCTAAATATAAACAATAGTCAAAAAAAAATAAATAATAAATAAATAAATAAATCACCCGAAACAAAATAAAAACAATCCATTTACAATCCACACCCATACATACACAAAACTACACAAGAAAACAAAAATTTGGAACAATAATATTAGAATTTAATGATAAAAGCACAATGAAATCAATAACAAATCAATCAATAATAATAAATTTACTCACCTGAATTCCTCGCCAATCCACATAAATCCGCCAATGATGCACATTAAATAAAAAAGAAACATTTTTTCCAAAACAAAACAAGGAAATACCTAGTCGATGGATGTCATACAATATTTAAAACTTCACTTATATGTATATGTATATTCACTCCCACTCACACTCTATCGCTCCAGCGATCGCGAAAACAATTAAAAACTATTAAATTACGCGAAGTAACCCGAAAAAGGGATACAAATTGGAAAATAGAAAAACACTCACCTAATAAATATACAAAATAAAACACCGACAAAAAAAACCAAAACTGCGAAGTACAAAAAAAAAACCAAAACAATTACAAAAAAACAACACCGAAGCGCAACACCAAGAATTAAAAATGTCAACTGAAAGCTAATTACTACATTCATCGTAACACAATTTCCGAAAGGGACGCAAATATGCACCGCGACACATTTATCATCATGAGTGCAAACGGCATAGCTGATATATGCAATGCAATTTGCGAATATTTTGCATACCATTTCTTTTATTGTTGTCACACTTTTACATATATTTTGTATTCATTTCACTAATCACATTTGTCTTTACATGTCGTGAGATGACACTATATACTTAAGAGAACACATATCAGGGTCGATAATGAGGCATCAATTTCAAGGCGAACATCTTGTGAAGATCGTAAAGAAGAAATCCGGCACATTAAGGTCAACCCACAAAATCAAAAGTGAAGATGAAAATTATTTATATATATATATCATAGTGAACATTGTTCACCGTGGGGGGAGAATGTTTGAGCAAATATTTATATATTGTGTATTAAATTTAAATATAGAAAACTTATTATAATATTGTTAACTCTTTGCTTTAATGCAAACGTAACTAAACACAAGTGTGAAGTTTCAAATAAATGTTTAGCAACACATGCAATGTAAGCAACATTTTGTACAGATATACAAACAGTAACAAACTGAAAATAAAACCGAATATTATAACGTCTTACAACACAGAACAGAAAACAAGTGGTTTTATTTCCTTACATTTTGTTAAATATATTTTATAAAGTGAAAATATCTTAACTAATAAAATCGAAGGACATTTTCCAACCCAACCCAACACATTAACATACAGTGCACATCCGTTTTGATGACAAGTTGCCAGAGGGGGTTACTTGAAAGGAAAATAGTCAAATTTTGAGAGTTCATTACAGTAAGGTATGTCATCGGACGATGAAAAGATGAAGTACTTTGCAATTTCATGTCTTAGGCCAGATGGAATAAGCCGAAGGCGGTATCGCTGTGCAGGATAAGGTAAATAAATATGCAGTGTTCTCGGAAATATGAAATAGGTCACTCTTGTTTACTTAATGATTTACCATTTTTGGAATCAGCTTACATAAATGCCGAAAGACTTTGCTGACCTCTTAAAGAGGATAACATTCGGTGGTAAGAAAACAGTGTTTCTGACTTAATAGATTTACTTTGTTTCTTGAGCAACTGCATCCATGACTCCTTGACAAGGTAGACAATTTTGGTAGGGCGTAATCCCTTGCTCGAAAACATGAATGTATAATCAGCAGTATGGGAAACGTGTTCCTTGGACATGCAATTACATACATTAATTTATAGTAGGATACTAAGTTTTACAGGGTTTGATATATCTCTGTCATCTTAACATTAGTCAACAGATATTTGAGATGGATCGGACAAAGGGCACTAAGGCTATTCATTACGAATAGCTCTTGCCAAAATAATGACAACGTTCGAGCTAGATTCTGCGACATCCTTATTTAAGCTACATCGACTTACTTGGAGCTCAGGCTATGAAATAGTTTTTCTGCATCTAGTCAGGATGCCGAAATACAGATGGAGACAGAGGGGTTTCTCGCAAATCGATGGCAGCGCTCAAGCCTCATATTGGAAACAATCCTCTGAGGTATCTGGCCAACGAGGTTAGGGATTGTGCTGTCGGTTAGCCACGATAAGCACTAAATGATGCAAATAGGCTAAGAAATGGGTGTACTTTGCATCCCTAGCAAACGAAAAGCAAACAATGTACGTGAAATGTTCACGCCAACCGAGCTCATAATTAACAAAAGCACTTGGCGGAGACAAAACGGATATAATTGCTATTCACGGAGTGCGAAGCGATGGGCTTTGCAAGAATAGAAGCCAACTCTTGTTGAAAAACAGCATCAAATCTATAATATATTCCCAATTATAAGCCCTATATGCAGAGAAAAAGGACGCATTTGCAGAAGATTGCCTCTACGGACTCCTCTACCTGACGTATGAGCAATGGTCTTTTTATGTTGATAAGATCAGTGATTTTTACGCCAATTTAGAGAAGGGGAGCATCTGAGTCTGAAAACGGAATAAAGCTTAGCGAGTTCCCATTGGGGCGCAATATCATCAGAGCTAGCATCCTTTTATCACACTTCAATATCCCCCTGACCTGAGACCAGAAAGTCTCTTGACTAAAAACTTTCACTCAGATTGTTCACCAATGGTTTCAATGACTCTGAAGCCAACATTGACTCTGACCACTATCTTTTTGTTGCAAAGTTCCGAATGCAAATATCCCGGACGTAAAGTCATCGAGGAAATATTGTGAAGGAATTCAATGTTGGACTGCAATTGCCACAATCAGAAGACACAACTAGAATTTTTTTTTGATTGACTCTTCCAGAATCTCTCAAGAAGTCTTATACTATCAGTATTAAGCCTAGAAGAGCAGAAGTTAGACGGTCAGAAAGCTTTCAGAAATGCCGCATCTGATGTGTTAGGTTTCACTCAATCACCACAACGAAACGCTTGGTTTGATATATAGTGCCGGCAAATGTATTTAATCAAGAAAAATCATGCAAAGAATTACAAGAGCTACTCGTGCGCCCTATGCGCAAAGCAGAACCAATGAACACTTCTGTCTCAGAAAAAAAGTAGGGAAAAGTAGAGATCGAAAGAAAGCATGTTCGGAAGTTCTACCAGAAAATGCAGGGAACATGCCAGGGATACAAATACCAAACAGAAGCATGAAGAGATAAAGATGGGAACGTAAGAGTACTGTCACAATTGGTACTGAATTCGGAAGCATATGTTCAGAATGTGTATATTGAATGGACACCACCGGTCTGACGAGGAGTGTCTTGGATTTCATTTAGCTTTAATATGTCAGGTGTTGAACTTACTTAACTTAACTTAAGACCCTATTCCACTTAAAATTTTATGCTACTATACTCACTTTATCGTGGCCATTGGGCGTTATCATTACTCATCCTCGTTCAAAATATTGAACAATTCTCTATGTGTGATAGCGGTTTTTACTTAATCTAAAACCATTGCTTGGGAACAATGAGAGAACATGAACTTGGCGAACTTCACTTTGGATCGCATGACACATAAGAACATGGCACTAACCATATTAGCTAACCTAACGCTTACCACATATTTTTGATTTCAGCTTCTTTAAGGATAAACGCTTTCACATGTGTCTCATGCGCTATCATTTTACACGATTAATATTAGTTAAAACTGTCGAATGATTTCTCAATGTCAGTTGTATACAGGGAAAATAGAGTAACAGAAATATTCTAGTGTAGAAGATAGTCTTGTATACATAAGTCTGAATAGCCTTTTCTTCGTGAAAATCACCAATGAAAGAATACGGCTTAATTTACAGCAACTAGAGATATAGATACTGAGAATTGTATTCCCTGACTTGGTGAGTGATGTCACCATATCTAAGGTAGTTCGCAATAAGACCCACGCGCAATGGAAATATGCTGCCTAATCGTTCCACATGCAATGCGATTAACAGTGAAAAGTGAGTTTTACTGATCTGGAGAGCGGCAGTATCTGAGAAATAGGCTCTAGCTGTACTCAGGGCTTCTAAAACACTCTATTGAGTCCTGCAGCGCAATAAGGGCTTATATAACTCTTTCTCTTCCTCTCTTTAAAACGTTTCTCTCATGAGTAACATATTTGGGTGTACAATTCTAATAATTTTCAGCACTTACCAGTGTGCGTTTTGGTAGAGTGTGGTGATTCTACTATTTATACTTCTCGCCCATAAACGACAATGAATATACCATAATGCTTGCGAATCAGGAACAATCACGGAATCTAAATGTAAAAAACAATACGGCTCTACAACGAATTCTCAATTATGTAAAACCTCTACAAGATGTTTTCTCCGTGGCCTGGCTGTCAATCGGCTATAATTCATGGCCGCTGGTGCGGCTTTAGTATAAAGCCTTGGCTGACGAGTTCGCTGAAAATTATACGATGGCAAGTATTACGATATGGCAAGCACTAATCCGTTGAGCTGCTGCTTTTATTCTGATGTCGAGAACTCCCAAACCGAACGCATTTACCTACATAAGTTATAGGTTATGTTCGATTATGTAGCATGTATTTCTGGATGCATAATCGCGTCGATATCGGCAAACGCGCTATCGGTTTTCTGGCTCTGAGAGGGAGTTTATGCCAAGATTGTCCCTTCGGTCTACATGACTATGAAAAGACTCATTCTAGCCTCGACTTGCCTCGTTATTCACTCTATCGATAGTATATCAATCACAGAAGTATCGATGACCTCACTCAATAACTTCTTTTTTTAAATTCTGAACGACATGTCCGTTCAACACAATGACAACAGACTATGGTTGCTACAAAACCTATAAGTTTGCTTTCCCTGTATTGAGGACTGGATTTAGACAGGATCTGAGACAGGAAAGGAGTATTGAGAAGTCCTCTCAAAAACCAATCGAGGATATGACGGTTGCGTCTACCAGTCAATAAAACTCGGAATTTAGTGAAGAAAGTGAAGAACCACACGCAAACTTGATGACAATATATATACAGGTTTTTTGTTTAAGACGTTTAGACTTTACTGTTTATTGATGACGATTTATTAGAAAGACTAGTTCACGCCACTTAATATTTGAAAATATTTTCAGCCATGTGCTCACCATGGCTGCCTTGTACTAAGCGCATTCCAGATGCCCTGTTTTCAATCAAATTTTCGAGTAATTGGTGGCGTATATCGCGTATTACTCGAACAATATTTTGCTCAAAATCGTCAATCGTAGTTAGTCTATCAGAAAAAACTAGCGCCTTGACGTAGCTCCCCAGAAAATAATCCAATAGCGTCAAATTGCACCAACTTGGTGGCCAATTGACGGGTCCTTTTCTTAAAATGACTCTATGCCAAATCGCGTTTTCAATAAATCGATGATTTGGTTGATAGTGTGGCGTGTAGCAACATCCTGTTGGAACCACAGTTCTTCCACATTTATGTCGCGCAAATTTAGAAACAAATAATCATTGATTATCGCATTGTACCTGTGGCGATTGACAGTACTGCATTCCATTCAACCCATAACACACACGCCTTTCCCCAATTATTTCCCTAATTTCGATCTCAAAAGCAGAGCTAAATATCACAATTTCATCAGCTCCCATAGTTTAAATTCCTCATCAGAAAACGTGTCTAATGCCCCTTCATTTACCACTGCTTCGTCCTCAACATCTTCGTTCCCTAGCCCCATTTTTGACCCTCTTCTGCCTCCCACAGTTAAAATAACACGAGAAACTTTTGACACAAAAGAATGTCGTTGTGTACTTTCTAGGCTTAGAGAAAAAAAGACGTACGAGAATATACGTCTACTTCTAGCGTATCTGCATGACAAATCCGACTCAGTTTGCTATGAGGGAAAAACTAAAACAAGCGTCATGGTCTCCATACACTAGACAGGTCTCTCTACTGACCTTACTAATCTGAGGAACTTATATATCAAGTTTCGCGAGATTTTCAGTATGTCTCCCCAAAAAGTCTCAGACGACCTTGCTGCTTTCGGTAACTACATATGTGCACCCAAAAAGGATCTCACATCTTCAAGGGAGCAGAGGTGACAGCGACAAATCAATTTTTTTAAACCAATTTCCTCACAACATGACTCCAACCTCCTTCAAATAGATATAAATAGTTTTTCCACCTGGTGCACCAAGAACTGCTGAGAACTCAATGTCACCTAATGTCAATCGATTACCTTCTCACCTAAGTGCAACAAGTGTACTCCCCAAATCTACCTTCTCCATGGCCACCCTATATCCCTTCTTCAGTTTATCCGCAACCTCAGCATATTATACGACAGGGAGCTTAATTTCCGATCATATATTGATGAGATAATTACTAAAACAAACTCATAACTTGGCTTCGTTAAAAGTTGTTCCAAGGAATTCTGCAACCCGTACGTGACCAGATCACTATAGACCAGAAGGAACGCAGCTAACATTCTTTTCATTCACCGACTCCTCTTAGGCTCCGTTGATTGCACGTCTCTTTACAACACCATTTTCTTTTACAAAAACCGTCCTACCAATCCACCGCACTACATATGACTCTAACGAACCAATCTCCCATACGCAGCATGGTAAACTCCAACCTTTCCGTTTTCGATTTTAATCTCAGTACTCTCTTCCTCAAATTCGATCTCCTTCACCATCCCTAGCTTTAAGCCCTAGTGAAAGTCCTAGATATTGCTAAACCTTAATCTCCTAGTTTTCAAGCGTGTATTAAGGCGCCCACCAAAAATTCAAATTAAACTACTTGTAACTTGTTCTCCGGCCTCATTTTTAAAAAAATAAGAATCGATGTGGCAATCATCGGTGTACAATCAACACAATCTGGTACATTTTTCTGTACGCTGAATTTCTTGACAATTATCCTAATTCCAAATACGGAAATTCTGTTTATTTACGTAGCCCTTTAGTCAGAAATGGGCCTCATCAGAAAACGAAATTTTACGGTAAAAAACTGGATTCGCTTCCAGTTTATTTAAAGCCCAATCACTGAATACCCGACGCAAAGAAAGGTCATGTAGTTCTAGCTCATGGTTGGATCTTAAAGTCTTGGCATCAAGATCTTTACCAAGAATTTTCTAGATAGTGGATGGACAAAGTTGCTGCGAACTACAACGAATCGATAAATTGGGGTGGAAGCTTGTGTTGAAGGACAAGCTTCCACAGCCGCGATATTTTCTTCTAAATGCACTGTTCTCATTCTCGTTGGTGCATGAGTATTCAATAGCGTGAATTGTGTCCAAAATTTCTCTATAATTCGATGAAGAGCACGTTCAGATGGCCGATGATATCTACCGTAAATTTCACGAAGTGCTGTGTAAGTTTCACGAACAGAGCTTCGATTTTGTAAATAAATTTCAACGATATGAAATCGTTGTTGCGTCTCCAATCATTCAATGATGAAATGACAGACTGTACTGAAAATAAATGAAGCTTGGCAGTTCAATGTCTCAGGTGATTTGTCATTTAATCCCTGACACTGCAATAAAACACCCATTACAGTGTTGCTTAGAACATGCGGAAGGGAAGAAGCCAAACCAGTCTTATTCCCCCCATATAAAGCAACTGTGAACTAGTTCGAATATGCGCAAAAAACGACTGTTTTGTATTGCATTTTGCAGTAGTTCTTATTTTGCTGCAAAAATGTGATTCGAGAGGATAGCAAAAATGTAAGTAGTAGTTTTAAAATTTAGAAAGAGAAAAACAACAAACACAGCAAATTTGTATTTTTTTTAGGCAAGACTGTGAATTGTTAAAGATTTGAACTTCAGTTAAAATTAAACTATTCATTTTCATATGTTTAGCGTCGGAAGCGGAAGGAGAAAAAAGGCGTTAGCTTACATAGTTACACAAAATTGACAAAAAAAAGCTTTTTAAACACTGAACATTTTGAAAATTAATTTTCCTGTCTTCTGCATTCATTAACAGCTTAAATATTTATAATACAGTTATGAACACAATTTTGACAGCCGTAAAGCTGCGGCAGCAATGCTACAGTAGTTGTGTTCTTTAATGCTTTCGAGTTTTGCTGCAGTAAATTTACAACAACCCTCAATTTTTTGCTTTTGTCTGAAATTTTTCACGAGTTATGCACATAAAATAAGCTGGCACGTGTATCCGAATTTCTTTTTTTTAACAAATACCGACCTCTTGTATTCCGACAAGTTGCCAAGTAGGCCTATTTTTTAATGGTCATATCCCGTAGGGAGGTTTTTCTTAAGTTTTAGAGATAATGAATTGATCTTTTTAAAAATTTGTTTTCAATTATATTTTCAATATTATTTTGAAGTAAAAATCCAACGGTTTCTGGCGCAAACTACTAGAATGAACTAATCTCGCTTAGCCGATCACGCAACAACAACTGTCAGGCCAGCACCTACACCTGCAATGCACTCATGAATCAAACCAGCAAATGGTGGCAGGCGAGTTTAATCGTATAGGAAAAACTTTTATTTGTACAAATGCAACCCTCAGTGCTCGTTCACACAGTGGATGAATGGGGGAAAAAACCGTTTGTATTAAGTAATATGTGCAGAAAATACTCGTATAAAATGATTGTTACCGTTGGAAACGTCTTGAAATTAAGTTTCGAAACTTCCTAAATGTTCTTCCCTTTTTCAAAACAACTAAATTTTCAAAAAATCATAGTTTGGAAATTGGGCTAGTTATTTCAATTTTCAGAGTAAAAACAAATATGAAATACTCGTATGGATTTCCACGCCCAAGTATGTATATTATATATATTATAATTTTAAAAACATCGGAGACATCGGCGCGACGGTTCAGCTACATAAGTACCAAATCGGATACACCATTTTTGAGTGTCAAAGAGCAACCAACAATGTCAAAGAAGTCACTATCTTAAATGGATGTTGGATAGCATGTTTTCATCTCGCGAATTTCGCTGATTCCTTCTAACTTCCAAATTCAAATTCAAATGACCAATTCCCCTCGCGTCGCCCTCTCCTTCGTCATGATCGTGAGCGAGTCGCAGGGCCAGACTCTGAACACGGTCGCTATAGACAACGGCTAACTTCGCCCACGGCCATCTCTACATCTACAACCAAACCAGTAATGTAGTATACACTGGAGGCCTTGATTAAACCGTTCGGTTTGTTTGATTCCTTCCGGCATCCAGAGGAGTGAACTCACTTCACTCGCGTCGTATCTATTCACTGAGCAATGTAACCTAGCTGTAAGTCACGCAAAACCTGGAACCAACGAATTAAAAATACTGATGTTAATTCAATGAAAATTAGTTAAACATTTGCTTTGGATTTATCTTTGTAAAACATGAAATTATTTTTTTATTTGTTCTTTTTTTAAGGAGTTTGGTTCTGAAAAAGATATGAGAACCTTTTAAACAAAAACTAAATACCTCACACGATTTTAGTTGACTGCAAGGAGGTTTGTCTTTCGGACTCCGGTCTGCATTGAATGCCTGAGCGTCCGATTGAGAACCCAATAGTATTAGTATTGAAAACTTTATTTAAAAGAAAAAGTGTTTAAAGTAACTATTACAATTTGATAAACTTAAGTTTACTATGGTTTGGCCCAAGGCCGCCTACCAGATTGACAACTCGTTAAATAAAATTTAATACATACATATGTTTATGACTTCTAAATAATACATGTTCTGTAATCAAGTGCTATTGAAGTGTATTTATACAAAGCTTCCCAACCAAGTTCACCATTTAAAATGTCCAGAACATCGCTCATATCCATTTTGTTTACACCAAAGTAAACAATTAATTTCGAGTGAGATATTCACTTAAGATAGGACATCTGGCAATAAAATGGTATACATCCTCCCTTTTTTGTAGGTTATACAGTTCACATAGAGTTGGCAGGTCAGGACGATGTGGGATGTAATCTAAATTGATTATTTCACCTCTTAACATACTTGAAATATTAAATTAATCATCTTTAGCGGAAAGCGATTGAGAAAGTACGTGTGCTTCTAAGTTGTGAAGTTACTGCTTCCGTTTTACATTTATCGTAAAAAGTAGAGTTTGCTCTTTTTGTAAAAATCTTCCTTAAATCTTCCTTAAATGTCTGTGGCAATACGCACATTTTCACCGATGTTATCCCCCATCTCCCCCACATTTTGATTAGATTTCCCCTTCTCGAAATAGCTCTCCTGAGCACTAGTCTAGGAAGCCGTTCTTCTTTCATCTCCAGTACTTTTATAACATATTCAAAGTGCACCGGAAAATTCGTTTCAGAAAATACCTCAGGAATCTTTCAACGTCTTCAAACTGATAGTAACCCCAAACTTGAGCACCATAGAGTAATATAGAGGCAGCAGTCGCACGATTTAATCTTAGAGCTGTGCTCAATATATTTATTATTGATGCATCGGCCCCATAATGAAGAAACAGCTCTTTTCGCTTCAGCCAGTTTAAGTTGGAAACGCTTTTTCAGACTAAGATTCGCCTTAATTAATACGCCTAGATACTTATACTCCCGAACTATTGAAACAATCTCTCTTTTTTAGATCCATTTTTCATTACGAGCATATCTACTGCCACCAGGTCTGAATATCATAATTTTGGATTTCTCTAAGTTAACAGACACATTGCAAAGTTCACAATAACTCTCCAGTCGCTTGAAAACTAATCCTGGTATCCGCATACTTCCAAATTGAATTCCTCCTCCAATTGCCTCTACAATGTCATTTATGAATAATATAAAAAGTAGTGTGCTCAGAACACAACCTTGTTTGATTCCCATTTGCGTATCAAAGACCTCAGATACAAGTACCCTCCCATACGTACGCGACGTTGCTTTCGTACATCGCTTTCAATAAAATAACAATTTTGCTGGAGATTCCTATCTTATACAGCTTAGAAAAAAGTGCTTCACGTGCAATAGATTCAAAGGCAGCACAAAAGTCGACGAAGAAAGCGTATAACTTCTCCGCAATATTTGTCAGGATGACTACTTGGTCTAAGGTCGAATGGTTTCTCTTAAATCCAGCTTGAAATTCATTCAGTATTTTCTTGTTTTCGATCCACTGCGTAGATCTATTGAAGTTTACGGTACTAAACAGCTTAACTGACGTATTCAGGAAAGAAATACCTCGATAATTTTCCCTGTTATCGTACGATTCTTTCTTATGTAGAGGAAAAATTATTGTGCTTTCTGGAACATTTGCTGTTTCTAATATTCTACTGTATTCGTTGGTTAATGCGGACAGAAATTGAACTGAGCAATTTTTATAGAATTCTGCTGGTACTCGGTCGTCTCCTGTTGCTTTACCAACTTTAGATTTTTTGATAACATTTTGCACTTCAAAAACTGTAAATGGAGCATCTAAACACTCATCTTCAAAAAATGGTGCCGCATACTGTGGCGGAGGTGAAAATTGAGGAGCGTTGAGCAGATTCTTAAAATAGTCGCGAAGTTCAGATGCTTATAAGGATGATGCAATTATGTTATTTCTCCCGTTGATTGGTTTGGCCGCTTTCCAAAATTCTGCTGAGGATCTCGATGAACTTAAAACGGCTACGGTTTGTTGCTCCAGATGTTTCTTTTTGGCCAAACAGAACAGTTTAAAATCCATATTGGCTACTGCATACATATTTTTGAAAAATAAGGTATTGTAAGTCCTTTAGAGCCTTAGAAGCGAAAAAGAGTTTTTTCTGGCTTTATGACAATCTGCTGATGCAGATGGTCAGAAAAAGTTTATGCAGCTATCTTGAAGTTACTCAGAATAGAGTTCCATTTCCCGGCCACAAGGCAGTAGTCAATGACAGAGCACGCCGTTCCTCGAATAAACGTAAGTTCACCATACGGATCCCCTTTACAGCTTCCATTTAGAATCCTTGCATCTAAAGCGCCAGCAACCTTCAGAATTTTAGCACCTTTCCTATCACACGCTTCGTCTTTTGATCTACGCGTTGGATTAATCATTTTTACAACAGATCCACTTACAAAATTATTTTGCGACAATCCAATCCTAGCATGAAAATCGCCAACAAGTAATATATCCATTGACCCTAAGTCCTGAAGAGTGTCGCAAAGTTTGTCATAATCTCTATTCCAGTGATTATAGTTCATGTAGATTGGTACAATAAAGAGGACAGAACCCAGACATCCATTTCTTCAACTAGCATAAAATTAATAACAACTCCTTCAAGGCATTTTCGATAGCCTAATAGTTCTCCCCCGCAACCTCTTCCAAATGTATTTGTTGTCACTGTTGGAATCCAGTTCAATTCATAGTCCCTAAATGTTCCTTTGAATTTCCCTATCTCCCCTTCTAAGACATGAGTTTCAAAAAGAACAAATAATTCAAAATTCGTAACATACGAGTAATTAAAAAACCCAATTTCAAAAAACTTATTTTTTAGTCCTGCGACATTCTAACCTAATACTTTTAACTTTTACATTTCATATGTTCCTGGTAGACGTATTCGCCTCAATTTCTTCGATCGTGTAAACTCGAGCGGTTACTTGTGTGTACACCCAAATTTTGTGGATTCTGCAGAGCGGCTGTTTAGCCCATTCTTAGAGATGAAATGTTTCCAACTTCCGTCGTCAAACTTGACGTTTGGTGTTTGACATTATTTAGGTTTTTATAGGCTCGTTGAACTTCATTCATGAAATGTTCGAGAGTAGAAAACAATAGACAATCGCTACCGAAAATTGTGCGTAGTATCACCACCGGATCGTTTGCACCAGATTTGAAACCGTAAGCCAGATCCCATGTGAAAAGGTTATTTGCAATGAAAAGTTTATCATCTCTTACTGGGTGTATCAGAAGAAATTTTGCAATTGAGAGCAGGTTGTTTTTTCTACGGCGCGTGTTATACGGGAGATCTTTATGAATGTAGACTTTAGTACCTTTTAGTTTTTTAACGTTTCGTAGAATTGCCCAAGCATCATTACGCGTTTTCATTTTGACAACTATCCTTGCGGTGCGGGCGCCAGTAGAGGATACCGAATGTGTGTGTTCAACCACGGTCTCTGTGTTTTTAGCGCCCAATAGGTCGGCGCACACAGACTTTGCAGGTAGGTGAACTACTAAATTCGTCTCCAAACTTTTCTGCAGCAGTTTATTCATTTGATCTTCCAAAATGTTGTTTCGCCCTTCAAGTTGAATAACTTTAGCAGAGATTTCGTCGTACTTCACTTTTAAGGCGGTAAGTTCTACGAAAAGTACTTGGAAGTCGGACTTAGAGGGAATCCAATACACTACCACTTACCACCACGACATCACCTTGTCTAAGCGCTTCTTAGAAATCAAGGCGTTTAATAGCCTGGAGAAAGAATTTTTTTTTCATATTGTCAGAACCGACTGTGACTCTACAGTTAAATTTCCTAACTCATCTCTACATGCCTCTGGTCGAGTTTCGTTGACTTGGCATGTACTCTTTACCTGTTAGTAAAACTTTAAAATATTTCTATGTGTTTGCTCACATGTTGGAAGATCAAGACTTCTTGCCTAAATCTCTCGCTTATACCAGATCATCATCAAAATAAATCCTGCTTCACATATGTCAATATATTTCATTTCCCTTTGTACGGCCCATCTCACTGAACTTCTTGGATGGGGGCTTGATCCACTTCATATTGTAGCGCTGTAGGATCCTAGCATGTTGTCCGCCTGCATGTGACCTGAACAAGGTGAGAAAATTCCAGATGGAAATCCGAACACTCTGTCCTCTTTTATCCGTGGCTGCTACCCGGCCTCTAAATTCGATAACCAGGCCAATTATCATAAATAGGTACTTATCTACATACTTCGATCATATATAAGCATATTTTGACTAATTTACGAGTATGTTCCATTATATATAGTTTTAAAGGATATCCCCAGATATCTGGGGATATCCTTTAGAACTTTTATTTGTCTGGAAAATTTCGAATGCAGCTGCAAATACGCTGAAGTAGCTCATCTAAGATACCTACAATTCTATCCAAAGAAGTCAGCGTAGGTTTTATCGCATGAGTTCATCCGCTGTAAGTCCTTCTTTTGAGGATTAGTTATTTCCAACAGAGTGTCATAGTGTTAGTTCCTACCTTCTCCTTATTAAACGCGCTGACATGTTTAGCTTGTCAAGTTCGGTTGGCTACTCTGAGAAGGCAGAATAAGCACAATTGATGATCATCGCTAGGTGGCCAGCATAATACGCAACAAAATTGTCCTCTACTTAAAAAAAAACAACAGTGCATTCAACAAAATGTCTTGTTTATTTTTCCGACATTCATCCAAACCACTCGGTCTTCAAAGTGAAGCAAACCTACTAAAATTTCCAGTAAGATTTACCATTCCATTGAACGTACAGATACGATACAGTGGCACTTAATTAGTCCTGCGACAATCCTACACGCCCCTTCGCCAGAACTCTCGATTCGCTCATTATTTGAAGCTTAGTTCCTTCGCTATTTATTTGTAACTGGCGAGTCATTTCTACGACTTTTTTATTTTTTTTTTATTTTGCTAATTTTGTTTCCAATTAGACGTTTAGTGAAAATAAACTTTCTTTTAAATAGGTTTTTTTATAATTTTGATTTTGGCCAAATCAACTTCCAACCAGCACTCATAGTAGTAACTGTTACGTGAATGGATGGCAATTAACGAGAAATAAATAACAGACCTGTGTTCCCAAACACTCAATTTTTTTTTTTGAAAGAACTAACATGAGATGGAGAGAAGTGGTGAAATCCTTATTAATGATTCTCTGTGCCTGGTAGACTGTTTGATTGGTCGCATTTGGAATTCAAGAGCAAGGTCAAGTTAATCGATAATTTATTGCTACCGATTAATTTTCTACATTTTTTGTAATTTTTTCTTGTTTATGCCACATGCATTCAGTGACGAATTGACATGCGTCTGAGTAGAATTTAGGCAATTTGTAGATTCAGATAATCCTCTTAGTTTTATCGATCCCTATAGTATCCTCAATACAATAATTTTATCTACATTCTCACTTTTCTACATATTTACTGTAACACGAAACAGCAGTCTTTATCCCGAAGTTGGGCGAAATCAAGTAAATCATATGCGCAAAAATGACGGCAGTCCACATGTATGTAATCCATGAAATACCAACAGTTTTCGCCCTAGATACAAAACAATTTCAGACGAAACATGGTTCTCAGCCAACATTTGCTACGAAAGAAGGCTAACAAGTAACC
Source organism: Volucella bombylans (assembly GCA_949129095.1). Lineage (NCBI taxonomy): Eukaryota > Metazoa > Arthropoda > Insecta > Diptera > Syrphidae > Volucella > Volucella bombylans. The sequence goes on along the minus strand of OX422140.1, from coordinate 108,149,452 downwards.
GATTTAACTCTATCTGGCGGGTGGTCCAAATACAAGCTTCTTTTTGAATCGTATGTTATGTTGACACTGATAACTCCTCCCAGCTCGAAATCTTGTCTTTCTTTTTGTGGGGTTCGATGTTATGTGAACAATCCAGAAAAGATGCAAATCCTTCTTCTGAGTCATTCGTGAGATAGGGCCAGAAACCGGCAACAAGGTCTTCGAAAATGGGGTTAACAGGAAGCGCTACTGCGAAGCCAGCCGAGGTAGCCATATACATGAAATCGTATTCCATAACAAATGGTAATGTGCGCTCTTTCTAATAAAGCCATAACATACCGAAAATAATTGGTTTTAATTCACTTTATTTTATTTTTAAAAAGAAACTTGTATTTTGACCACCCTGTACAAAGTACAGTTAAGAGATTACCGGCTGCAAAGTACTTTCGAAGTTTTCAATTTTCAAATTAAACCATAGGCAGATCGAATTCTGAATCGAAAAGGAGGAATACTCGAAAAACCAACTGGACAAGTTTTAATGAGGAATTTGGTAGGGTCATCAATGCTATGCCTAAACTCAGAAAGAGACAGAAGATTGCGGAAGCAGTCCAGATCCTGAATGGTGCCCATACCATATGTTTTAAAACAGACAATTTCAACCACGAGAATTTTCGGCAGATCGTTCGTTTCAGGGTGAAATACCGATTGGCACTGCCACATAAGAAATTTTTAAAACAGGTCCCTTAAGACTAATCAATCAGTTCGAGGCAAGAATAATGTATTAATGCGAAGAAATCTAAAATTTCAGTAAATTGAACCCAGAAGAACTTGTTTAACCACAATGTGGTAATCACATTGCCAGCCGCATTCATGAAGAAGAATGGTCCAATTATTACGCCAGCCCAAAATGTGTACCAAACAGTGGCTAGTGGTGGATGCATGGGACGTTGACGGAACACTCTTGGATTTTTAGCACCGCAAATGCCACAATTCTGTTTGCTGACATAGACAATTTTCTTCAAAAAATCACGATTCACTTATTGTTGCTATAAGATCTATCTTACAGGTCACTTTTGGGTTTAAACTAACATAATCGCCTAAAATGTCTTTATTGATCGGACCACTATACGACGAGAAGGTACATTATGGTGACCGAAAAATTCACGACATTTTCGAACCATCTCCGCAAAAATCTCACCATTTTGGTAGCGCAAAATTCAAAATAGACTGTTTTAATGGGACACCCATTAGTAGAGTCACAGTCGATGTTGAGAATAAGGAGACTGTATAACGGCGAAGAAGCTCAATATCAACAACTCCCAATTACTGTAATCTAAGATCAGTCCCACTCCTCCTGATCTGAACTCAACACACCACACCAACTACGCTCACTTTGAACCAATATCTATAATGTTGCGTATAATAAACAAACTACGCCAAAGTCTTTGAACTAAATAGCAGCAAATACAAATTAAAAAAAGCACTGCTCAATATGCCAATCCCGACCACCATTTCTCCTCGCCCCATTAGGTTAAGAGTATCTTTCTTAGTTTTTAAGCCTAGCTTTAAGTTTTTGCTTGTTAATAAGCTTAATAAAGTTGTCCGGAGTAGACCCATGCCAATAATAATAAAAATAATCTCACCGTTAGGCCGAATAGACCATTCAATGTAGACGATGATAGCCAATATTTTCGCCCACCTGATCAGAACTATGTAAGGACAACAATATCTAAGCTGAAATCCAACGAATCAGCTGGACCTGACTGCTTGACGTGCGAGGTATTCAAAGATGCTGAAAATGGCTTTGTGGAGAGCATACACCAACTCAAATGTTTTAGACAAGGTGACGCCCAATCATGTTGCTCCTTTAGCATCATACTTGAAGGAGTACTGTAGAACTCCCAAGCCAACACCGGAGTCACAATCGTTCAAAAGTATGTGTGACTATTGTACTAGCATACGCCTATGACATTGTCATAATTGGGAGAACTCAGCGGACTGTCACCGGATCGTTTTCTAGTATTGAAACCGAAGCTGCCAAAATCGGCTTAGCTGTAAATGAGGGCAAGACCAAGTATATCCTACCAACAAGAAGGGGCACACCACATCTACGAATTGGACAGAACGTCACAGTCGACTGTTATAATTTCGAGGTTGAAAGGAACTTTGTCTACCTCGGCGCTGCTACGAATTCTGCCAACAACACCTCAGCAGAAATAAAACGAAAAAACTCTTGCAAATCGCTCTTTCTTTGGGCTAAAAATTGAGTATTAAGGTCTTATCCCGAAAAACTATGGAGACTGTATATAAAACCTTCATCATTCCAATTATACTTTATAGCGCTGAATCATGAGTAAACTATACGAGGTATACAGCAATATCGACCTAATCAGAAAACTGCACATTAGTCGTCTGAGATCGCCAGGACATTTAGAGCGAATTCTCCGGCCCTCAGAGTCTTCGAATCTAACCCGGAGGGACAACGCAGTAGAAGAAGACATCAATTTGGGTGGCGCACAAAAGTATTGTAGAAGGTGACCTCAACCGACTTGGAGTGCACCACTGAAGGTAGTTAGCTAAAAATTGGACCAACTGGGGAGGCTTGTTAGTTGCCACCTAAATAAAGTAAGTAAGTAGGTACAGCAAATATTTGTGAGATCTCGTGATTTGAATATAGTATGTGTTGAAAATTATTATTAATCAGATATACTTTCACCATGTTCAGGTCCTGATCTTCCTGTTACTGGGATGGAATTTAGGCTTGATGAGTGATAGTTAAACTCTGGTTTCAATTTCTGGAGTTCGAGGTGGATCCGAGTGTTCACATATAGAAAAATATTTACATGGTTAAAAATTGTCAACTCGACCAGTTTTTTGGAGAAAGTTTCACAATATATTTATTGTACATACAGAAAACGTAGCAATTTGCGAAGTAGTATTTCTTGGTATACCAACATTGATTTCTAAGGCTCCAATGATTTCATCACAAATCTTCTGAAATTCACTATAAGAATCGGATTCTAGGAACTCATTGTCAAGTTCGAATTGTTCACTCCAGAATTCGATGGTTAATATTAAGTTGACACTGGGCTTTGTAATTTCAGTAAGGCATGGATTTTTTGATTGAAGCTGATAATATAAAAGTATTCTCCTCAGTCTTGTTGCGATGCTATTTTAAATTGTGGTGCCGTTAGTTAGTTGAAACAAGTTGCTCATTATATAGCATTGCAGTTCATTTAGATTTACAAATTCTCATACAGCAAGGTATTTTCAACACTCTTTGGTGTACTTTTACTTTGAAGTCTCTCCATATTTCCACCTTCCTTTTAATTTTGTTTTGACGGAATCGCACATATCACATGCTAGAGTTTTCTTCGTATTATCACATTTTACAATACTTAGAAGTAGTCTCTTTTATACCTTACTGCCAAAGTCTCAAAATCTAGTTCAGGTATCTCTTGCTCTAGATACACCGAGTGTCCAATTAACCCCGAAGGTAGTAAGATTGACGTTTCCCTCATACTGGTCTCAACCTCTCAACCTCATAAACTCAAGACCGTCTTTTCAAGTCCGCCTCGTATAGCTAATTTATTCGTAAATCTGATCAATTGTGGCTTTCGATCTCAGAAAAATAGTCTCATTGTGTCCTTGTGTCCTGTTTTTACATCCTTATATGTACATATATAAAGGCACGTCATGGATGGCGACCTTATGTTTATGAAGTTTATAAAGATTCATATAATCATTATCTTAAACTGTCGCTTTGCGTATGGTATTTTTTAGATAATCGGCAGTTATTCTGAGAGAACGTTTGCCAGCCTATACAAGGTCGCCTTTTTGACTGGATGGAAAGGAAACGTAGATAACTTCTGTCGGTATTGTAGGCGTGAAATAGGTCCATAAGTGGTCCATAAAGTGCTAATCTGCAGATATTTCCTTTATCAAAGCTCTGACGAAATTCGGCACAGTTGGTGTACTCGTATGAAAAACCTTTTGGTAGCTGTTGATATCAGTAAGTCTTCAACTCCAGATTACTTCTAAGTTATAGCCAAGTTATGAAAACAGCAAACATTTTCGCAGTAGGTAATACACGATATGAATCACACCACACAGAGACCATCCTCACTAAACAAATTGAAGCGATTTCCTTAACCGGAAGAACAACTAATAACATAAATATTTTTTCGCACACTCAAATAAAATGAAAAACATCAAATACTTTATCCTCAGGGGTTCTGGGTTCCTATGTACTGACATAATTTGAAAATGGACAGCAGGTTACTTGCGCTAAAGAAAACACGCTCTTTTTCGTAACTGCCTTTTTCTCAGTCTAGAAAATCGACATTTTCTCTTACCTTACGTACCTTAGATGTCCATTAGTCCCTCTCAGCTCATTTTCCATCTATCTAATTTCCTCTTTTAAATGAGAAATCTCATTCTTTTTGATTTAAACATTAAAATGTTTACGTCAACGAATGAATTAAATCCAAAAACAAAAGTTAAAAAACAAATTAAGCTAAGTCATCACGTAAAGTTTTGTAATAATTTAAATTATAGGGAAACAAATTTAATTTTCAAACTCTTAATTGGCCGTCAAAGGCCTTAACGATGCAATTAACCGAAAAGGTTGCCAGTACGAAAATAATTAATTCGCAGTTATTTCATTATTCCAGGGCAGACGAAAAACCGTTATTTAGCTTACTTAACATAAGTTCCTAAGGTCATTTTATATTGCAATTTATGGAGATGATGTAGTAAGAGTGAAACGCGTTCCAGTAGTAAATATAATTATTTTTTATGTTTGTGAAATATTACGTGTTAAGAATCATATTTACATACTTATTTATATATATGTATACTCGATATCTTAAAGTCCCCTGTAGATTCTTATGCTGAATGTACGCCTTCATGCCATTATCTGCAGTCGTTCACAGACCACGGTAGTATACAGACCTGTTTCGGCTTTTCTTCAGCGAATTCTGTAAATTATTAAATTAACACACAAATTTTCAAAAGCACGGCTGGCGTAGTGCAATAGTGCGCGGACGCGAAATTTTAATATTTCAAGTTTGAGGGTTCACTCCCTGCCCGTGGACGGCATTTATCTAATTGATATTATTATCTGATTGAAAATAAATAATAAAATTAGTGACGTGGACACAAATACGAAATAGTGATGAGTGACAAAGACCATCCCGTTATCCCCATTGTGGGATTAGTGGACGGCACAGCAATAACAGTGGCGAGTGAAAGATCAGTTAAACGAACGCCCGGCGTCAACGTCTGCGGTAGTAATAGCAGCGCAAAAACAAAAACGTGACGAGACGGAAGACGAATACGTCTCTGATATAGTGACTCATGACAAAGCAAGTAACAACAGCTTTGCCATTAATAGCAGCATCCAGCAACTACAAAAAAAAAGTGCTTGCTATTAAAGCTAGGCTAAGGCAAGCTCCAAACAGCAACAGCAACTGCAGGAGAAAAGGGCACAGAAACAGCAGCAAACACAACAAGTGCAAAAGCAGCAAAAAACACAGCAGCTAAGGCAACAACCGCAGCAGCAAAAACGTTACCAAAAACAGAGCTCCTAAAAGAAACGACGACGGAGCACTACTCATTCACACCGAAGTGTGAAAAGCGGCAATCGATGCTGCTGAAGGGGTTGGAACCGTCTTCTGATCCTGAGGAGATCCTGGCACTGCTCAAAGAGAAGGAGTGCGAAGGACTCAAGTTTGTGGGGGTAAAACCATTTACCACAGCTAGAGCCAGGCGGGAGAAACGGAGTCTGCCGTTCTTCCTGGTGCAGCTCAGTCCCGAAAGCCGTCTGGATAGTCTAAGGAGTATCAATGGCCTAGACTACCAGGTGGTTCACTGGGAAAAATTAAAAAGGAGCGAAGACGTTATACAATGTGTTCGCTGCCAGAGGTTTGGGCACGCCGCGTCGAACTGCGAAATGCAGCCTCGATGCGTGAAGTGCGCAAAGAACCACAGTTCCGAGGAGTGTGCTCTGGGTGTTGACGGAGCATTCGATAGGTCGCAGCTCTCGTGCGTATTATGTGGGAATGTGGGACACACCGCAAACTATCGGGGTTGTCCTAAGTTCGCTGACATTAAGAAAGCAAAACTGGCTCAGCAGCAGAAGGTGGAGGTCAAACGTTCACCTGTTAGGTTTCAAACACCAGAGCTACGGTACAGCAAGCGACTGTTGCTACTCCGGCGTCAATGCCGAGAACAACGGAATCTGCACCTGACATTTTGGCCATCTTGCTCGCACTCCAAGGGCAGATGGCTCAGCTGCAAAAGCAGGTGCAAGAACAGGCCAAGCGGGTGGACCAGATCTACGCGCTGCTTCCGGGCCTAACGCAACACATGTCGTAATGGGTACGCACATGGTGGAGCAAACTTTGAAGGTCCTTGCGACGAATGTTAATTCACTGATTAAGATCGAACGAAGAGCCGCGATGTTTAAATTGCTACAAGACCAAACTCCTGATGTGCTTTTCGCTAGCGAAACCAAGAAAACCGATAAGCACAAACTGGAGTACAATAATTATATTGTTAGAAGAAGAAACCGGCCCAGATCCAAACGTGGAGGCGGTGTCGCGATCTTCATTAAACATGGTATAAAATTTCACAGAGTGTACAAGGGAGTGTTGCGTAGATTCCGGGTGTTGGAGGCAGTCGTAAATTAAATCCCGCTCCGCAGTGGAATGCGGCTGTACTTGGCCTCTGTTAATCACCTGAGGCTTCACAATCCACTTTATTCATTACAGAGCTCGACACGCTTTTTCGACTTCTGAGGCTGGAATCGGGGGAGAATTATTTTATAATCGGCGGGCATTTCAACGGTAAACACAGAGATTGGGGAAATAATTTGCCAAATACTAGAGGGAACCTACTACTCTACTACTTCATGTACAGACTCGGTCTTAAAGCGACGGATAACCCGTCGTTTCCCAGAGGCGGGTCTTATTTGGATCTACTGCTGTACGACGAGCTTATACGACTGACAGGTACGAATTTAAAAACATTAAACTGTCTGCGCACATTCGTGAATTACAGTGACCATTGCGGTTTTACGAGTAGCACCGAAATTACAGTTCCCAACGAAATTGCGGAATTGGAGGAGTTTGTCCAAAGATATTCTTACAAGTAAGACCCGATGGACACGCTTCTCCACAACCTTGACAAGAGTGCTCTCCTCGGACACGCTCCATCCACCGTCCAATAGGAATTTGTTTGTCGACAATTAACTAGAACAAATGAACGAGACAATTAAACAAACTATGGACACTACAATACCGCGGTATCGATGTACAACTAACGAAGACCTGTTCCGCAATCCTACTATTGACGCACTGCACCGACAGAAAAGTAGACTTCTGACGAGACTCAAAAACTCGTATAGACAGTTAACTACAGACAAGACCCGCAGATTAGGACACTGAAGTCGTCGATTAAAAATGTGCAAACGTTAATAAAAGAGAATTACAGAATTTCTGTAAGTTCATATTGGAACAACAAGGTTCGGGCTGTAAACACCAGCAACCCGAATATGTTTCCGCAAATAAATAAACTATTTCGGAGAAAAAATCAAAACGACCTTCAATGTCTTAAAATAGCCCGGACAACAGACAACGAACGGTTACTGACAATAGCAGGTATTGATCCAAATGAGGCCGCTGATGATGACAACTTCTTTGTGATCGAGGATCCACAGGAGAAGGTTAAGACCATCCTGCCCATGGCAAATCAGTTTTTCATTGTGTAATTGGAACTCAGACAAAAAAATTCTGCGTGTGAAGGCATAACACTGACACGTAGATTGGCTTGGCTGTTATAAGAGTTTCAAGCAATGAAAAAAATACTGGGAATTATATCTCGAATTACTCTGAGTGAAGAAAATCTCTCCGTCCTATTCGGACTCCCACCCCTGGAGAGCAAACATAGAAACCAAACACACCTGAGTTTCAAACCACTACAAAAACAATTTTCCTTTCTTCTCCTTCTAACTTTCCGCCCGCGCCCTGGCAACAGTAAAAGGGTATCTAACCCCTTAGGCGCGCGTAAATTATAAAAAAAAAAAAAAATAGGAGCGACTTTCCAGGAAGTATACAAGGCCACTGACACCACTGACCCTAATTATGACCTGAACAATCGCGTCTTGGTGCACGACTTCTGCATTCGAAATGAAATAGGGAACTGGCGATCCGAGGGCTCTGGTTTTACCCGGTTCAGCGACGGAAATATGGCAAATAATGTCATTTGCAGAGGGGGTGACATACCCGCGTTCATTTCGAAGGAAGAACTCCATGAGATCTTCGACACAATCAGGACTAAGAAATCAGTGGGGACCGATGGTATTCCGAACATCGTGCTTCGACATCTTCCTCTAGAAGCGGTGGACATTTACACCACCCAGTTTAATAATGCAATGAATAATGCACATTATCCAGCGCATTGGAAAACGGCGGTGGTTCAACCTATCCCCAAAAAGGGGAAGGATAAATCCAATCCGGCGAATCTCCGGTCGATAAGTCTCCTTCCGAATATCAGTAAGCTTTTTGAAAAAGTAATCAATAGAGCTCTGTCTAGGTGGGTTGAGCACAAACATATAGTTCCGGATAATCAATTCGGTTTTAAGGCGGGGCATGATATCTAACATGCCGCGTCTAAACTGGTGTCCGATATCCAATGGAATAAAGGCAAAAAACAATGTACTGATGTCTGCCTTGTTGACTTGGAGAAGGCCTTCGACACCGTATGGTTAGAGGGTCTTTTCTATAAGCTGACTAGGCTAGGGATCAGTAAACCACTCTTGTACATTCTTTATAATATGCTAACCAACAGAGAGTTCATCGTGAAAAATGGTGATGTGACTTCTGTCGGAATATTTCAAATTAAAAATGGTCTTCAGCAAGGCGCGGTCAATTCGCCTATCCTATTTAACATTTATACAAGCGACTTGATAGGTTCACTTCCCCATAATATTGCGTACGCAGACGATTTGATAGCGTACAGAACAGGTCCAAAAATCGAGGTCATTAACAACCTCCTGCAGCGTGACTTCGATAAGATAAGACGATTTTGCGATGACTGGAAGTTGAAAATCAACTTTCAAAAGTCTGAAACCATTCTCTTTAGGACGCCGTTGTCTGGAGCCTTTAGGGATACCAGAAAAAATTGGCGAAAGTTCTCTATCATTGGACAACACGGACAACCTCTTGCCTGTCGTAATGTAGTCAGATACCTTGGAATCTGGCTAGATCAGTTCCTATATTTTGGCAAAAATGTAGATGCTGCTCTGGCCAGAGCTAAAGGTGCTTTTGCCCTTACAAAGAGACTGTTTTATAGCAGCCAACTCGATGCGAGGGTAAAGGTAATCTGCTGCATGGCCCTTATCAGGCCCATGCTGGTATTTGGTTGTCCCGTGTGGTTCAATGTACGAGCAAGCTTAATGGAAAAGATTCGGGTGTTTGAGAGGGCTTGTTTTAGGGCACGTAGGTTAAGTAGGCTAAGGTTTATTTTAAGTTAGATATTAAGTTTTTATAAAAAAAAACAAAAAAAAGTCCATATGCTAAGTTTTTTCTTAACGAATATTTTTTCTTAGCCTTAAGTATACAATATAAATAATTCTAAATAAAATGTAAGTAAAGTCGAAAGACATAGATATAAGTATTTAGAGTAGCTTAGAGTGCCTGTGTGGGACCAGTAAGTTGGTATAAGATTGTTAAGTAATTGCAAGTTTACATTTAAGCTTTTTTTTTAGTATGTAAGAGTTAATTAGTAAGAAAATAAAATGCATTGAAAACTGAAAAACTGAAGCCATTGTCTGCAATTTTTGTAAGTCAATTCTCGCCAACATTTCTCTAACTGCCATGAGTGATTGCATAGCATACATACGTTGTATCGACTCACTCTTCTACCGACCAGTTCTACTGTTACTCGTATAAACTTCGTCACATAGTGAAATCTATTGGTTCCGAACCTGTCGCTGCTGTTCGCTTGAGATTATATTTTAAAAAGAAACTCTCAGAATAATAAAAATACGACTTACATGGTCAACATTCTTCAAGTGACTGAGGGTTAATTCCTTCGTATAGGAAGAACCGAATATTACTTGTACATACTATGATGGAGCGTTGCAGAGGCTGTTTGGTCTCGAAGTTGAAAACAATATATTTCTTAACTTTGGACAACATTCAATACTATATTTCCCGAGCTACTGCCCAATTAAGATAAGTTACGGAAGACTATTCTGAAGAGCTTCCCATCATTAGTCTCATACGGAAGCTAGCAAATATCTTCAAAGCAGTCCAATTTTTTTTTTTTTTTTTTTTTTTATGGTGCTAACGGGTCCTTAAACCATTCAGGTAGGAACTGATTGGCATCAACTTTGCTATGTCCCGTGATCCTCTTTTTATCCTCTTGTTGTAACCCAATACTCGTCTCGTCAAACTCGCCTTGATTTCCTAAACTTTAATCCCGAGTTCTGGACAACAAAACAAAGCAACACTAAAATAACCTTTTGCTAGTGATTCAACCCCAACGGTGCCCGTAATAGTCAGCATTGTATGGACTGTTCCGATAATGGATTTTTTACGGCTAGTTAGGTCGGAAATAGAGATAGAGGCGGATGCATCACAACGTATGGTGTATCCTAATATGTATAAATAAAAATTATGGTCAACTGATCATCAAATCGTTAACCAAAAGAAATGTGTTCGCCTAGTTCTCATTCCTATGCCGCTGTTGTTGCTGGTGGATTAAAGAAAAAAAAAGTTACCGTAGATTTATTTTCTCCGTGCCCGTCTCTATCATGAGACTGGTGTTGTTGATGGTAATAATACTCCAGCTGCTGTTTTTATGTCTGGTATTACCAGTCCTCTCTAATTGTCTAGGAATGTGGACGAGTCTGTTAAGAGGAACCCTATCATATATGATGTGACAACTGCTAGTGCTTATAGTCATTCCAATTGCAATGTCGTCTAGTCGTCAGTCGTCGATGAAAGTTTACTTTCATAATGCCACCGGCCTACATACGTAGTACGTACTAAAGTATATAAACTTTTTATTAGCTCGAGCCATTTATTCAATGACGTCATTATCATAGTTGAATCCTGACTATATTGCGATATAGCTTCTTCTGAGTTATTTAACGACAATCTGTTCAATGTTTATCGCTCTGATCGCTGTAAAACATCGGCTGAACGGGGTGGTGGAATTATTGTCCGACACTATCGAGTGAAGAATTAGATCTTTTAATCTTGGATGCTGAGTAAATACTCGTATGCATCTCTATAACTTTAAATGATGGAAATAAAGCTGAATTATTTTTGATTTCTAGTTATGTTCCTTCAAATAGTAAGTTTGACATTTATCATAAACATACGAGTATTTGTATCGAATGTAGAATTTAACACCAATATTTGCTCTGAAACTGACAACACGTGTAGACTAGGCGATTTTAATATGTGCAATTTAAAATGGAGGTGGTCTAAATGCGATAAAATCTTAAGTCCGTTTAATATTGTAAATTGAAACATCATGAATTGTTGCTTATTTTTTATTAGTTAAATTTTTTTCCAGTAAATAATATCTTAAATACCTTAACGAGAATACTTGACCTAGTTTTTATTTGTTGCGATGAATTGAAAGTTAGCTTATCTAATGCCCTTTTTTCCTTTTAAGTGAATCTATTCATCATAAAGAATTTTTTTTTTAAATCGAATGTTATGTAAAGTAAAACCCAATGTTAAAAAAAAATTTAAAAACCGTATAAATTTTCCAAGGCAGATTATGCTGAGTTGAATAACTTATTTGTAATACAAATTGGTATGATGAATTTAAAAATTGTAAACTTAAGTATAAGTATGCACCCTTTATTGAAATTGTATTTATTGGTCTCGATTTATATGTCCTCGAACTTATAAACGAAATATCTGTGGTTCTCCACGGGGTAATCATAAGTTAGTAAAAGTTAAAATGAATTAAATCTAAAGCTAATTTTATATTTATAAAATCCAGCAACCGGCAGGATTATAATAAATTTTAAATCCTGAGAAAACAATTTTATTCTTTTAGTAAATTTTTATGTGAGGCTTACATCCTGAATATCGAAAACAATTGTTAATTGTTAACTCTAAAAGATAATCCACGGGTATGCCAAATTCCATGTTCTTGAAGAATGTTAAGTCTTCAAATATTGACTCAACTCTTGATTTGGTCCCAAATTTTTTCCAATCGGATTGCCCAGACTCTCAATTTAATAATGACATGTTTTATAATATTGCCACGAAGCTTGATATTGTATATATTCAGGTGAGTACTGAAGAGGTTTCTAAGCCTGGAGTCGACGGTATTCCTGCTATCGTCCTGAAGCAATGCTTTTACTCACTTTGTTCACCGCTGCTAAAAATGTTAATGCATCTCTGCACGAAGATGTCTTACATAGTGAGGGGAAAATTTCTTATTTGATTCCTATCGATAAGTCGGGACTCAAGAATAAAATTGAATATTGAAAATTACAGTGGAATTTGCAAATTTTAAGTTATTCCCAAGCTCCTTGAAAGGTTAGTCAAAAATCGGCTTGAATTATTAACTAGTGAATTCTTGTCAGATGCTCAACATGGCTATATATCTGGAAGGTCACCGATTATCAATCTTGCTATTTTCTCCTCGTATGTCATAAATGCATTAGAGAACCGTATGCAAGTCGATGCCGTTTAAACGGACTTTAGTAAAGCTTTTGAATCTGTAAACTTTCTGCTGAAAAAATTTAATCTTCTTGGATTTCATTCCAATATTTTAAGCTGGTTGTCGTCGTACCGTACTGGTAGAAAGTAAATAGCAAGAATTGATAATACGTCATCTAAGATTATTAAATGTTCATCAGGTATTCCTCAAGGTAGACCCTTGATGATATCATTTCTAAAATTAAGTACTGCAAATGCAGATGATCTTAAATTAAAATTAAAAGTATAGGTGATTGTCATCTTATTCAGAATGACTTAAGAACGCTTTCTAATTGGTTTACGGCCAATTGCTTAAAACCGAATATTAATAAATGTCCGAATATATCAGTAAGCCTACTGTATGATTATTCGAGTGAGTCCAAAATTTTATCTGGTGTTGTGAATATTAAGGATTTAGACTTTTTCTTTTAAATGTTATATTGACTACATTATCCCCAAAGCTAACTAAATGTTGGGTTTTCTTAAGCGCAACACTAAGGACTTTAGTGGCCCTTTTACTCTTCTCTAATATAATTTGGAGCCATTTTATTTATTATACCTAATATATTTTTTGTTATTTATGTTGTATCTGTTAGCCAATAAAGTGCTTGTACGAAAAAAAAAGCACATCAGTCGCCTAAGATCGCTAGGACATGTACTCTTGATTGAGTAGACAGCAGAAGTCATCGTAGTAGAAGAAGACCACGCCATACTGGCATGCATAAGCAGGATGAGACCTTAAACTTCTTGGAGCTCCCAATTCTAGGCACTTGCTTAAAGGCCGCGCCAATTGTAAAGGTCCAATCCTGACCGTGTCGATATCTATTTAAGTAGCGTAAGTCTTCACAAACGGCTCTAAAACAATTAAAAACGTTTGTGCAGTAGTTATTACTGAGAATCTTTGTATACACAAATATTTTAGTCTATCCACATACCATCTGTACGGTCTTCCAAGCCGAAATCACAGCAATTTCTCAGGCCATGTATATGCCAATGCACAGTTCTTACTTACATACTTTACTTATGTGGCGCTACAGTTCGAAAAAAACCTGTGTCTAAACTAACAGTACTCTCTAATTAGCTTGGTCCTTAGCCAACTGTCTCCAGTTTTGCACTCTAAGTCGGTTGAGGTCCACTTTTATTCATGCGTGCCACCTAAGTTGAAGTTTTTCCCTACTGCGTTATCCCTCTGGGGTAGATTCGAAGACTTTGTGGGCCTGAGCATTGGTTTCCACTCTCTCTACATGTCTGATTAGGTCGGTGTCACCGTGGAGCTCGTATACTTCGTCATTGAATCTCCCCATCCAAAGCCCGTCAACGCAAACGAGACTAAATATCTTACAAAGAATTTTTCTCCCGAAGCGACTGAGCATATATTTTTCCACTTTCAATGGATTCCATGCTTCAGCGCTATAAAATAGGACTGGGATGATTAGAATCTTATAAAGAATCTCCTAAGTTATTCAGGAAATGGCCTTACTACTCAATTGCCTCCTTAAACCAAAGAAACCGCGATTGGCAAGAGTAATTCTTTGTTTTATTTTTCCTGAGGTGTTGTTAGCAGAATTGGTAGCTGACTGAAAGTATTCAAAGTCCCTAACTACTTCAAAGCTATAGGTGTTCGTTATAGTTCGTTGATGTTGTGCATCCGCTCTTGTTGACAGGATATATTGTATGTAGACTACGAATATCTACCGTACGCTAGTAGTTGCATAGGCTTTTGAAGGATTGTGCGTCCAGTGTTCGTTTTTGAGTTCTGTACAATTCGTTCAAGTATCAATTGATGTTAAAAGGGTCACATGACAGCGCGTCACCTTATCTGAAACACTTTCTGACATCAAAGGTCTCGGTTAAGTTGCTATCAACTTTGGCGGAGCAACAAGCGTCCTCAGTCGCTATTTTATATGAGTCCTGGTGCAATGCACGGTCTGAAAGGGACAACTTTCAGGATGTTGGTACAAGTCTTTTGAATGCTTCTACATCCACAAAACGCTTTGCTTTCATGGGCAAATGCACTTTTCCGAAAAATCAAAAGTCACGCTATCCCGAATCAGGCGAATACGGGGAGTGATTGACAGTTGTAATACGATTTTCAGTCAAAAAATCGGTCACAAGTGTCGATGGATGAGTTAGCGCATTATCGTGCAACAAACTTCAACTTCCTTTTGCGCGACATTCTCGAATACGACGAATACGATTCACAAAATGCTTCAAAACACCAAGATATAGTTGCGCGTTAACTGTTTGGCCCGATGGCACATTGTGGACAATGCCCTTGGGGTCATAAAAGCAGATTAAAATAGTTTTCGTTTTTGACTTCGCCATACGAGGTTTTTTGCTTTTGGCTCGTCTGGCGCCTTCCACTCGGCAATTTAGCGATTGGTTTATGGCTCGTATTGAAAATACTACGTTTCATTATTTTTGTTCTTTTTCGCTTCCTTGATTATGTCTTTCGAATGGTGAATTCTAGGCAATATTTAGTCGTCAATCATATTTGTACCGATGCCACAAAACCTTACTGTCACTTCCTATGCAATAACTCCGCTTAAATTCGTCCAAATATCATGTAATTTTGACAGTACATATATTAAGATGTTAAAACCGTGTACTTAATACTCGTATAGTGACATTTTGTCCCACCGCAAAGTCAGTAATCCAATGTCCGTTGCCAGACATGGTGTAGTAAAGACCTTGCTTACCAACTGTCATACCTTAGATATTCTGGTTTCCTATCGTACTAGGCGATTTTAAAATCATACATAGGACATTGCTCATACGTCTTGTCGAGGAACTCTTAGAAGAAATCGAATTCTTGCTCGCGTCGTAGCTCAAGACTTCTTGCCTAAGCTTATCGCGGAGACCAATTCGAACAGGGGCTATTTTTGTTCTCTATAGCAATTACCAATGTAGATGCCACAGTTTTTTGTCCTCCTGTTATTAAACCCATCGCATCATATTTCCTGGAATTTAGTGATATCTGCATGATAGCGTTCAAAAGGATCTACTATTGTACCTGTTTGGCTGCAAGGGCCCGAATATTCCACGTGCAGATCCAAGGGTCTTTGTCATTAATCGTTTGCTGGGGTCATCAACAGTAAAATCATCCATATCTAAATTTGTTGTTTCGGAATCTATTTACAATATCTCCCAAAGTCGTCGTCATTGTCTTTTCGGTCTTTGTACTTTCATTATGACAGTGATCTTTCTTACTATACACTGGAACCTAAACAGATGTGTATATTTGTTCACAGTTCTCTGGGCTTACCAATGGTCATTTTTGCTTTGCGATCCCCGAAAAGATTTCCAGATCTTAACTGATTTTCTGAGTTCGGATTACCAAAATAAAAACCACAAAAAAAAAACGGTTTATAAAAACATACCTAAACCATAATTTGATTTCTATTGGAGGCTTAAAGGACCACTAGACCGAATGAATGATGATGAACTGGCATTTAATATCAGCAAAGGACCATAGACTCTCCTCCCATCATAGATAAATCCTCCAGTCTGTTGTACCATCAATTCATAGTGGGTCTGTCCTTAAACTAACGACCTTATGTACCGGTCAGTTACATATTTAAATAGGCAGAGCAGTACCTTCCTGTACTGCGTCTTAATTTTGAAAAAATGCTTTCACATGTTAATGTTTTAGAAGAGGCCGCGTAAAATCGATATCATCAAAATATTTCCCTTTCGATTTAGGCAATCGATATACCACTCTTAAGTTTAACTAAATTCCCATTAAACATTTGAATGAAACTCCCTAGATTTTATTCCTTCGATTTTCGGTATTCGTTTCATTTCATTCATTTCCTCTTAAGACAATAATCAAATGAACATTATTTCCCATCACACATTTTATTGAAGAAACTTTCAGAACCCGAAGAACTTACAAAAGAGATGTTCAATAAACCCTCATGTGCATCTTCAGCTATCCCGGATATGCACAACATCTTCAGCACAGTAGACACGTACAGTGTTCAAATTCCAAGCATCCCCCATGACTTTGTTCAGCATTCAGCGTTATCCTGGTAATGATGATGAGTCCTTGAAAATGAGAAGCATGAAATTCTCCAACAAGGTGGTGGTGCTGGTATCTTGAAGTTCAAGGTCAACAAGCAAGCACCGTATTGCCATCTGCTCGATGGGTAAAATAGTTGACGTAATTATCGTTAGCTTTAAGATGATGACTCTTTTAAATTACAGCGGAGTAAACAATGTGAAAAGTATTAAAGTATTCCGATAGTGAGATTATTATGTCCACAATTCTTGAAAGCTAATGAAAGAGGGTCGACATTAGCACTGTCATAAGAAAAGACGTATAATTGTTTGTTTTGTTTAATGTTGCGATGATTCGAATCCTTGGGTGGAGAAAAGAACTTTTTGTTTCAATGACAGTCTCAGATATGCACTGAACGGAAGGGGTTCAATTTGATACCATATTTTGAGAAGACAAAACAAGTGTCATAAAGACTCAGATACCAAAACAATGGATGCTAATTAGTCTAGACATTTCTGTAAGTTTTATGGGTATTTCTGCAAAGATTGTAAGGAAATGGTCGGACAATGGCTGAACTAAAACAAAATTTTCATTAATAGGTAGGTCGAAACGTACCTTTTGACGAAGTGGGTAGATTAGTGTAGAATAGAAACAATATAGTGATAAGAATCTATGATTTCTTAACTCAGTATTGTGTGGATCATCTGGTTCTCTGATGAAGTAATTACCTAGAATTAACATTCTATTTCCAGAGAAAGTAGCATGGTCTCACCATCTCTTCCTCATCCCTGTAGTTTCTGCAAGAGTCACCGTGGTAAGCCCTTATGCTTTCAGAACAGGTGCTGGTGTCACAGATCCTTCTGATGACATCAGGGACGCACATACAAGCGGCTAATTCAACCTATCTACTGTGCACATATTATGTTGAATGGAGTAGGCACACAGTCCGAAACCTCAAAACCTGCTTAGCTGGTAGAGAATCACGACAGTTACATAGGGTTGAAAGATACTGGAGTCATAAAACCGGTTAACTCCTAGGTAGTGCACCCAAGCCCCAGGCCATTATGCTGCTGCAACATCTGTGAATCCAAGTATTGTAATTGAAACGGTTTGGTCTTGCTAAACCGATTGGTAGTGAAATAGGAACTTGTGTCCCTAAGACCAAATCTTCTCCGTATTTAATCATTACGTTGAAATCGAGTCGGGAACTCTACCACCCCATTCTAATTTAATGGCCATATTTAAATATAATTTTAAGCAAGATAATAGAGGGTGCAAGAAAGCCAAAGAAAGCCTTGACCCAGATGTCTTTATTTTCCTTCTGAACGTCGTTTCGATTTCGCAATAAGTCTACACAATTGCTTTTTCAATTGCTGAGTGAATTAAAGCATCAGCTAACGTATCGGCTACCGATACAACATCGTCAATATAAAAATAATTTTGAACAATGTCAGATGTTAGGGGAAATATATCCTTGTAATCATGAGAAAGTTGCTAAAACACACGGATCGATTGAAAAGGTGAACATGATGTGCCATACGTCACAGTGCAGAGCTCAAACTGTTCAATTCGGTTAGCAGGTGATTTTCTCCAAACTGATTGAGGCAATCGTCTATCCTTTTTGGAGATCCAGATTTGTCGAAACATCTTTACAATGTTCGCTGTAAAGACGATGTTATGTTGTCTGAATCTCAGGCACACTTAAATTAAATTCATGTGCATTATGATCCACAAAAACAACATGCAATTTGGTAGCTATCAGTCTTTAAAACGGCATGGTGTGGAAAGTAGAAAACATTGTCTTACCCAACCACGGCTCATGTAGCCTAACGTCAAATATTCCTCAAGAAACTGGGTATAGCTATGTAGAAGTGCTGATTCTTCTGGAATTTATGTTCCGTTGTCTTCAAACAATGAATTGCTCTCTTAAAAGTACCCGGAAAGTTTGGAGGTTCCTTAAAAGAAATTTCCAAAATATTCTTCCCGTGGTGGTCCCTTTGATGCATTTTGAGGAAATTGTCCTCAATTGCTTTTTCCTCTTCGTAGAGAAACGATTTGGGGTTGATGTCTTCAATATTCCAAAAAGATTTTAGTTTTGAATCCACGTCGAGAATGCTAGATGGGAATGAATACTATCCGGTAGTCGATCACGCAAAAATGGGCTTGCCAATACCCAACCAAAGATTGTTCGCTGAGCAAAGGGTTAACCTGATTCACTATACTTCTATTCACCTTGCATAGCTTCCCAAATCTTGTCTGCCCCTAGAAGCATATCTATAAATTTCGAGCTACTAAACGAGGTATCCGCTAAACTCAACTTGTTAAGGAAACCCCAAGCCTTAATATCAAACGAATACGTTGGTAAATTTGAGGTGACTTGGTGTAAAATATAGGCATCAACCATATATCGACAATAATGAATTAATGCACACCGAAACTATTCTCTAGTAGTACATGTACTAGTGGAACCTATATCACTGATGAGTACTCGTACAAACTCAACGCTTCAACCCCAGCCATTGTAAACAGGCTTCCGAAATGGCATCCGAAGTCTAGTAGGAACCGCACTTCCTGAAATTGACCTTTGCTATCTCTTACACTGCCAATAGCTGTAGGCAATAGGATTTGTGTTAGTTGATGTGATTCACTTAACGAGTGATTATTTACCAGGTGAGTTGATGAACCCGGTAATAAAAATGGTACAATTGTGCTTTTATTGGATTAAGATGTCTGACCATGTTGTTGCAAATTTGTGGAGCTTCTGCACGTCCCAAATGAAGTAAATCGAAATGCACTAGGCTCTAAAGTCGATTACGACAGGTTATGTATCTAAACTTAGATTGGCAATAAAACATAGATGAAGACCTAGATGAGGACCTTCGCATTTTGAACAATAAAATAACGAGGACACCTGCAAACTTTTCACAGAACCAGATTTACTTCGAGGCGTTTCCCTATCATCTATTCTACAACTTTCTACCGCCTGCTTTTCCAGAAACGCAAGATATTGATTTATAGTTGGATAGTCATCATCTACGCTAGCCGCTGATCACGCCTGACCCTCTTCAGTTCGAGTTTATTTAAAATAATGAAGATTAACCAAGTATCTCTATGTAATGGATGTAAGCCCCCTAAATATATCATCAGCTCCATCTGATATTCTTCGTAAAAATGTAACCATTTGTATTCGTCGTTGAGGGAAGATCGAAGAATACCCTTATGAAACGGTTTAAGGATGGACGCGGTCGATTCGAACGTGCCTCTAAACGTTCCCCTGACTGTGTGTACGTAGCATCAGAGATTGTAATATGACTCAAAAGCTAAAGTGGCTCTCCGTGAAGATGTGTCTTTAAGAAGTGCAATTTTTCAGTGGGTGATAAATGTGAGCTGATATAAAAGTATCACTTGAACATATCCTGAAATATGGGCCATTCGCAGTAGCTCCCTGAAAAAGGATCAATCCGAATCTGTGGCAAGAGCGACTCTACTGACTGGGAGGCAGCCGACGGGGTTGTAGTTTTAGGGTCTGTCACAACAGCATGCGTTTGTGTTAGGGATGTGTTAAGTAATTGTAGTCAATTGTAGTCACACCCACAAATGCACTCGTAACATTCTCTCCTCGCGTGGAGAATAGTAAAAAATATAATAGTAAAAAAACCGAGGCCAAAAAAAAGTAATCAATAAAAGCGAGCGCGAGTGAAAAAAAAACAAAGAAAACAAAAAGTTGACTTGTGCGGAAAAAAAACACGCGAATGCAGTGCCAGTAACATCCTTAGTGCGGGCAATTCATTTCTCCTACCCCTGGTCATAAGCGGCCCTTACACGATCAATAGTAATGTCATTACTGAAAAATATTGACATTAATAATGATAGAGTATGGTGGATAGTATTGTCATTACTTGGAATAATAGGCGGTATTGACGAAAACCCGGAATGTCTGATTTCGAGCCATCATTACCTTCAGTATTGTCCTTAGTAATAACCGTGTAAAGTGTTTTCGTCAATACCTTGTCATTACTCATTTCGATTTATGCCGCCGGTGCAGCAACATGCATATCATCATGACTGATTTTAGTTCAGTTAGTGTTGAAGATAGTGAAGTGCTGCGTACCTTCATAGAAGCTTATAAAGCCTATCCAGAATTATGGAATACCACAAATCCACTTTATATAAATAAAGTTAACAAAAATATAACATTAGGAGAACTTTTAAAAATGTACACAAAAATTAAACCAGCTACAATTGCTGACGAAAAAAAGAAAAATTAACACATTACGCACAAACTACAGGAAAGAACTAAAAACAATTTTAACGTCAAAAAGATCTGGAAGGGGTTTAACAGCCAACATCGTGGGTTTTCTATGCGCTTCAATTTTTGGATAAATTTGAGCAGCCTGTATCACCACAAGTGGAGGTAATATTCACCTACAAAATTTTAAAAATAATAAATAAAAAAAAGTTTGAAGAATGAAACTACCGTTATTAACAACGACACTAATAATAATAATAATAAAAAAATAATAATAAAAGAAAAAAGAGCAATTATGTACAGTACTTGCATAAAGTAATGTTAAATTTTATTTTTTTACAAAGTGAAACATGAGTTGTGGCTTTGTACATACATATATATGTACATATCATTTTCTCTTGCCTGCGCTTTATTTAGTGTAACTTGCATGCATTGTTGCAGTAAGCACATTAATCATCTCTGATTACTTGGAGGTGATTTTTCTCTTAAGAGCTTTGGCCAAGAAATTGTGTAAATAACAACATGCCATTGTAGCTTTGTGCGGCTCACGCAAAGTTGGCTTTTCCAATACTCAAAATCTTCCAGATAGAACTCCAAAGGCATTCTTCACCACTACATGAGCTTTAGACAGCCTATTATTCAACTCAAATCGAGCCTCGTTAAAATTTTTTTTAGAGTACGGCTTCATCAAATTCACATCCAACGCATATGCTTCGTCAGTGACAAATATATTTGATTTGATTTGAGGCCCGGGTCAACCCCGGACAGTTTATTGGGAATGTTTAATACAAACATATAACTTAACAAACTAAACTTAAAACTATGACTTATAGCTACTATTTCGACTTAAGCTAAGGTCTATAGACGGGAAAAATGGTTATTTAGGGAATTTTGAAGGGCTGGGCTGCTGTAGTGGAAATCGAACACTTGACGTACCCGATTTGTTTCACGTAGCATACGACACAGTGGTTCGTTGAGACCATAAGTTGTCCTGTGATTATTCGGACGGAAAAGGTAGACAGATCTTAAATGACACGGGTTGGTATTGATTGGGATTTGGGAGAGTATTGTGGGACAGTCAATGATACCAGTTAAGAGTTTGTGTATGAAGAGAATATCGTAATGCGAAACGCAGGAATCTACGTTGGACAGCGTCAATGTGCAGAATATGTACATCCTAGTAAGGAGACCATATTTCGCTTGCGTACTCGAGAAGTGGACGAACAAAGGTTATGTACAGGGATTTGGCGACATAGGGGTCGGAGAATTCTTTTGACCATCGTTTAACAAATCCGAGAGCGGAGTTAGCTTTCCTAATTACGGAGTCTATATGATTGCGAAAATTAAGCTGTGCATCACAAATGACACCCAAGTCCCGCATTGAAGTAACTACAGCTACTCTTTGGTTTGATAAATAGTAGGTGCGGGTTCGAAGTGTCAAACGCCACCGGGAGTAAGAAATGGCTTGGCATTTTTCTATGTTGAGCTCGAGAAAGTTTTTATGGCACCATGTCGAGAATCTATTAAGATCATCTTGTAAAGGTTGAGAGTCAGAGAGACTTGAGATCTGTCTATAGATTTTCATATCATCGGCGTAGATAGATATGTGGGAGTACTTTATGACGTTAACAACATCGTTAATAGTTAAAATAAAAATTAATGGACCGAGATGACTGCCTTGTGGAACACCCGAAGTGACGAGAATTGGATCAGAAAAATGGGAACGAAAATAAACAATATAGGGGCGTTTTTTAATGTAGGAATTAATCCAAGAGGTCAGTCTAGGTTCGAAACCAAGAGCTTTGAGTTTGAATAAAATTAACTTGTGCGAGATTTTATCAAAGGCCTTACTGAAGTCCGTGGCGATTACATCAATTTCTTTCCCTTGCTCTAGTTCGCATAGTGAACTAGAAACAAACTCAATGAGGTTGGTGATCGTTGATCTGCCTTTAACAAAACCATGTTGGTTGGTTGCAAATATAGATTTACATTGAAAATATTGTGCATCATAAACAATACTTTCAAAAACCTTGGGGATGCAGGAAGGACACCTCGTCCTATAGAATCGTCATTATTGTCACGTCCATCGTCGCGAAATAAACGGAATTCAAGTGTGAATAGTTCCTTGATATTAGATATTAGATTAGTTTCGATTAAGGCAAAAATATCATAAGGCAGCTTTTGAGAGTTGAGATATATAGAAGATGTTTTTGAACGCAACCCCCTCACATTTTGGTAGTAGATTGTGGGGCATGTTAGGGACGATAGTAGTTTTTAAAACTAGAGCGCGTTTTTTGGAGATGCAAGAGACTTTTGGAAGAGATATGAGAGGCGTATGAGGAGAGATCGTTATCGACGTTTGCAGAAGAGATATTGAAATTGTTGTGAAAATCGATAAAAATTCGTCGAAGATCTTTGTGATCAGTGGGGAGTCCTTCCTGTTGGATTGAAACCATGAGATTTGTACGAGTGGTACCATCGATGCAGATAGAATCGGGTTTATCGTACAAGTAAGCAAGGTAGAGTTGCACGTGTTGATATAGTCCATCAGGCGGGAAAGGACATAGCGGCCGTCATTTCCCACGTCGGCTAGCTTCTTGGTTAGTTTAACTGCGGGAGGAAGCAAGGGGTCAAGAATTGTGGAGGTTGGGATTTCGAGAGTATTGGAGGAGTTATGGTCAACAGCCAACGTGGATGACGGAGGATTAAGTGTGTGGGAGCGGATGAAATTCGGATAGGGGGCGGAAAGTGAGGGGGGTTTAGGGTGTGAGGCTTGGAGTTTTGTAGAAGATTGATTGGGTGTAATGTTAAAAGAGACACGTTTGGGTGGGACAGATTTTGTGGGGAGGGAGACATCTTTATGTTCTTTTGGTTGGATAACATGAGGAAAATATAAGGAAAACATTCATCAGTATTTGGTAACGATGATGGGTGTGGTAAATTCAAGGCTTTTTTCTGCATTAGTTCTCCGAACTTTGAGTAAAACAAAACTCTACCATCCGATAACCGTCCATTTGTTCCAACATTTACCATAAGAAACTCTTTCCTTACATTAACTACGGCCAATAAAACAATACTACAAAAACCCTTATGATTATAATACAAGGAGCCTGAATTTGCTGGTTTTTTAATGCCAATATGTTTGCCGTCGACTGCCCCCAAGGTATTCCAAAATATATGGTGGTGTCCAAAATTTATCAAAGTATTCGTTAATTTTATTTTTAAAATTCCTTGTAATGAAGAAACACGTCAAGAGGAACAAGTAGAGCAATCTGCATTTACTCCAACATCATCATGCTCATCAATTCTCTCACAACCGGTACCAAAGAAACCACGCCCACCTGGAGCCATAGCAAAGCAAAATGAGTTGCTGGAGAAAGCTTGCTCAAGCAAATGAGCCTCAAGAGAAAATTCCAACTATTGGCTTGGGGTGAACAATTCTTGACTTTGAAATCCCAGCGAAGAATCTTTGCTGAGAAAGCTATAAATGATGTTCTTTTTGAAGCCACAGGCATTCTGTAAAGATTACAATCCAACTTAATCACAATACTACCAACTCGGGTAGCGGAAGACATTTCCTCCCATTCCGTCTCATCTGAATATGAAAAACAAACTTCAACTTCTATCTTTAACTTTTCTTGAAAACATTTTTTTTAAAAAGTTACAAAAAAGAATATCAATAAAATATAAATGTATCTTATTATTTATTGTAATAAATAATAATTTTGAAAGAACATGTTTCATTAGTTTCTTTTTTATTGACTCACTTAAACAAAAACGTGCAATTAAATATATGCCTTTATATTTTCTTGAAGGACATAGATAAGTGCCTGGCATGTTTCAATTACGGCATGACTTATCGAGACTGGAGACATAGCTACGGAAAACTTGAGATCTTCAAAGTTCCTCCCAGTAGCTAAGTACCTTAAAGTTACTGTCAACCTCTCCTTTACAGATAAACTTTCCCTCAAGGTAGTATTCTTCCTAGCTAGAACGGGCTCTACTAATAGAGTAGTTTATTAAATTCATTTTCACTCATGCGGAGGTAGTTACGGTAGTCTTCTACTTCCGTTACATTTAGTTCTTTTAATAAAACTAGATCGGAATATTTTTCACGATTTTGTAGCCAATTTTTTACCCACCGTCGTCGATTAATAGGTTTTTTTTACAGAGAATGCCAAACCTATAGCAACGCACGCTTTTTTACGCGAAACCATTAACTCAGCTTGCTTCTCCTCGAATAGTGAATTAATAATAAAGTAAGTAATGCCAATATTTAATTTATTGGGGGCTACTGCCCCCATTTATTTCGCTTAATGCAAGATTAAAGTAATTTAAAAACTAACAAGAGTTAAGGGTTAGGAAGTAAGGGATTGGCGGAGGAGATCAAATTTAAGACGAGAAGTGAAGAAAATCAAAAAGGGGGATATTTGAGTTGACCTTACGGAGCATGCGGGAGATTTGTTCGTTAGAGCCATAAGAGGTGCGCTGGGTTGGGATATAGAAGAGACGAGGACAGCGTAAATTACGAGGGTTAGTGTTGGAGGAAATAGAATTGTAACGGGAAACGCAGTCTACAGAACCAGAGAGCAGTCAATGAATGAAGAGAATGTCAGCTACGTCTCTGCGTTTTTCGACGGTATTCAGGTTACGAAGTTTGAGGCGGTCGCGATAGGGAGGTAAGATAAATGGGTCACTCCAGGGTAGTCCACAAAGAGCAAACCGAAGAAAACGACGTTGAATGTTCTCGATTCGGGATTTCTGAATTCGCTGAAAGTGGGACCATACTTGGCTGGCATATTCAAGGATTGGCCGGACAAGGGTAATGTAAAGCGACCTTGTCACATAGGGGTTGCAAAATTCTTTAGACCAACGTTTGATAAAACCGAGCGATGAGTTGGCTTTAACGATTATCTCATCAATATACGAACGGAAGTTTAACTCTCTATCGTATAAAATTCCAAGGTCGCGAAGGGATTGAACCTGGGATGCAGGTTGATTATGCAGAAAATAAGGTCGAGAGGGGGATTGGACTTACGAGACAAGGTCATAGATTGGCATTTGGAGACATTAAGCTCAAAGCAATTTTTTAGACACCATGTAGAAAACTTATCGAGGTCTTCTTGAAGAAGAATAGAGTCTTGGGGTGAAGAAATAGTTTTGGAGAACTTGGTGTCATCGGCGTAAATGGATACGGAGCAGTATTTGATAATCCTCTCAAGATCGTTTTTAGTTAAAATAAAAAAGAGGGGACTTAGATGGCTGCCTTGTGGGACACCAGAAGTGGCTAAAACCGGGTTTGAGAAGGCTGATCTAAAGCGAACGCTATAGTCCGCCAGATAAGAAGATATCCATTTTAACAATATGGGGTCAAAACCGAGGGAAGACAATTTGAAAAGGATCAGTTGATGTGATATTTTATCGAAGGCTTTCGTGAAATCTGTAGCAATAACGCCAATGTCGTTGCCATTTTCTAGGGCTGAAAGCGCAAAGAATACGAATTCAACTAAGTTTGTAGTACTTGATCTACCTTTTAGAAATCCGTGCTGACTGGATGATATAAGTGACTTGAACTGAAAGCTTAGAACTTCATATAAGAAAATTTTAAACATTTTAGGTATGTGAGAAAGCTTAGCAATGGGACGGTAGCTGGTTACTTCATTCTTTGATGCCTTTTTGTGAACCGTGGTTATGAAAGAGGTCTTCCAAACTTGGGGGAATTCCCCTTGTGTGAGGAACAGATGAAAGAGGGAGGAAAGTGGGTGCGAAAGATTGGAGGCTCACTTTTTGAGAAATATTGCTGGGAGCCCATCTGGACCGGATGCAAATTCATCTTTAAGATTTCCTAACTTTTCTTCGATAAGGGTGGGATCAAAAGGTTGAGAGAGAGAGGGGTCAATCGAGAAATTGGGAAGGTACTTGAAATAGATGGAATCGGGTACAGAGAGGTTGTCTGCAAATGACTGTTTAAAAAAGTTTGCAAAATAGTTGGCAATAATATATGATGATATATTGTCGAACGAGTGTGCGATGGGCGGGGGGAGGGGGGCGTCTGAGTTTCTTTTGTAGTTGACAAATTGATAAAATGTCTTAGGATCGTTGATATGGTTGGTCTGCGCTGTGTCGAGAAAGCGCTGATAGAGGCAGTTATAGAGCTGGGTGAATTGCAGGTAAGTTCCAAGATAGTTAGAGTAGTCGTAATAAGAATTGGTGCGAAGAAAAACTGCCCATAATTTGATTCTTCTGTTTCGTAAAGAGCGAAGTCTTTTGTTGTACCATGGAGGGGAAATAGATGATATTTTATGCCGTGAAAAGGGGACGTAGAGTGAAATGGAATTAAATATTTCACTGTAGAAAATGGTGACAGCATCAGATAAGGATAGGTTGGTAAAATCAAAAGAACATTTGCTAAGATAGTTATTTATTTTGCGAAAATTAGCTTTATGGAAGTTGTAAGAAGAGATTGTTGTTGAAGAAGTGGGTTGGGATGGAGAGTTATGGAAAAATGAGAAAAGAAGAGGGGGTGAAAGTTGTCGACGGTTGATAGGATAAAGGGACAGAACGTTATTGTGAAGTTAATAGGATCACTAGAAAAAATAATGTCTAGTTGTCTACCGATAGAATTAGGGACGTCACTTACTTGTCACAGGCTTGAGTCAGTTATGCTATCAATGAAAAGACATTCCTTGGATGAACTGCTGTTTGACGCGGTAAAAAATAAGTGATCAACTGATGGAATCCACTTTAGCAGGGGCAGATTAAAGTCACCAAAGAGAAGGATATCGTCGATGGAATCACTTAGGTCAATTAGTTGGTCAATTGCTTTAATAGCAAGGATGTATGATTCAGTAGGTTTAGCTGGGAGAATGTAGCAACACATAACGTACAGGGACCTGTTGGGAAGTGTTATTTTAATTGAAACAAAGTCAAGTTTAACAGAAGAAGAGATAGCAATGAGAGAAGAGTTGAGGTTATTGTGAATGGCAAATAGGACGCCTCTACATAGGGATGGCAGATCATTAAACATAGGGAGAGAGTGATCGTCATCTTGGAAAACATTATAAGAAGATGGAAATAGCTCCTGGCTCTTTATGTCGGGGATCAAATTGGTTTCTGTAAGAGAATAGAGTCCGAAAGAGAGACCGTGTGAT
This sequence comes from Volucella bombylans, assembly GCA_949129095.1. Taxonomy (NCBI): domain Eukaryota; kingdom Metazoa; phylum Arthropoda; class Insecta; order Diptera; family Syrphidae; genus Volucella; species Volucella bombylans. Next base: position 108,121,339 of record OX422140.1, on the reverse strand, counting down.
TTAGACAAGACAGCATGAGTTTTAGAGCGCAAGCCTCTTACGTTTTGGTAGTAAAATGTAAGAGGTAGTTTGTAGCATGGAGGAGTAGGGGAGTGTAGATGAGATGCAGGCAAAAAAGGCAAGTTAGGAACGAAAAAATTTGTCGTGGTTAGCTCGGCTGCGCTGAAGGTGAGAAACTCTTTTAGAGTGTACATAGCTGCGGAAAGCATCGAGGTCATCCGCAACCTTTTGAGGAGGTGTGTGGAAGATTTCGTGGTACCTGTTGTAAAGCTTTCTGAGACTAGTTATATCCGTAGGAAGGCCTTCCTGTTGGATGGAGACCATGACACTTGTTTTGGTTTTTCCCTCAAAGCAAACAGAGTCGGATTTGTCGTAAAGATATGCGAGAAAGAGACGTATATCTTCGTATATCTTTTTATCCCTTAGCCTAGAGAGAGTGTAACAGCATTCTGTGGTGTCTATATTCTTTTGGGTCAATTTAACGTTAGGCGGCGAAAGGGGATCAAAAATAGGGACTGTGATCAATGAAACCGAGGGAGAAGGCGAGCTAGAAGCGAGATTTAAGACATGCGAGCTGACAGAGTTTGGGTATTTGGCTCCTGTTGTAAGGTCGAAATTTGGAAAACAGTTGTTAGTATTCATGGGAGGGGGTATGGGTGGTTGAGCAGTGACGGTATCAGGGGCAGGAGTTAAATTAAATGAAACGCGCTGGGGCTTGGATGGAAGAGAGGCACTTGGTGCTTTTGTGGAGATATGTGAAGGGGGTTGCTTAGGGATATAAACGGGAGGGGAAATATTGGGAAATATATTGGATTTAAGACTCCAGTTGGGGTCAGGTTTAGGATGTGGATGGGGAATGGATCTGGGCGATTTATAATTATCTATTGATGAGAACTTGCTTCGTTTTTTTTTCTACGTTTTTGTTGGTTGGTTGATCCGTCCATTTGGAGACCCGCATCTTTCCTAGCTTGAGGTTGGTGTTGGATGAGTTAACAAATAACCATTCGTATTTAGCCGGTAAATTAGTTTTGAAATTCCGTTTGTTTTTGTGGTGAGATGTTGGGAATATTATGCATTGGTTGATGGTGATGCTATACCTCTTTTTGAAAAATTCGGAAATCCAAGCAACATCTGCATAATTTGAAGCACCTTTGATGAGTAGGGTGGTGAACATCTGATTTGTTGTGCGGAGTCAGTCTAGCCTACCTTGCCACTCTGAAGCTGTTCACGTCATGTTAAATTGTGTTCCCGGGGGGCGGCGACAGGAGGGGTTGGCGTTGAAGCAATTATATCAAAATACGATTTTTGGATCAAAGGGCTGGTGCGAGGTGGTGGTGAATGTTGAGTTGTCGACACTGGATCTGGCAATGATTCGGCTTTAGTTTGTAACAATTCAGTCAAAATTAAAGTATTGTAACTGTTGTGGGGTGGGGGATGGGTTGAAAGACCGTAAATTTTGTAGCATACTTTTCCAATGAGATTTTTCTAAATCATTCAATACTGTTCTATTCGTGGTAAGTTCATCATTAAGTTCACTGATTTTATCAAGCATGGACTCGTAATAATTTGAGAGTTGGTGATTGTTTGTTGCAGGTTCGAGATGGAGATTGGATGTGGATGATTGGAGATGAATATCGATGTCTTCCCGGAGAGAGTTGATGGAATTACATGTTTTCTTGCTTGAATCCATCATTGCGGATCCGATTGTTATAAATTCACTTAAGACTATATCAATGTGGCGCTTGTATGTTTCTTCATTTCTGGATCTAGCACTTTCTAGCTCAATTAAACGCGCAACTTGTTTTTCAATGTTATGACCAAAGTCTTCCGCACATCTTACACTTTGTTCGAAGATTGATAGTTTGTCCGTTATCAGTCTGATGAGTGAGTTATGGTTGGATTCATTGGAGTCACTAAGGCACTTGATTACAAGGAGAGAAAAATACTGATACACTCATCACAGAAGAACAGTAGATTTTCGGAGAACTCTTTAAGGAAGACCGTGTTTCTTTTATTTAGGCCGACACAAATAGCATGGAATATTTTTCTGCAGATCCCCTTACAGACAACAAAGTCAGCATTATTGTCGCTAATGAAGCAGTTGGTTAATCCATAAGATGAAGACCAGGAAAACAAAAAAAAAAAAAAAAAGCGGAGAAAAAAAATTAAAAGTGCACTAAACGCACTGTCGTGAAATGAACAGACTAGTAGGTAAACAATAAAAAAACAAAAAGATGCGTCAGCGATAACAATTATTGGGTAAGAAATTAGGTTAATAGATTGATTTAAAACGAAATTCACAAATTATGGAGTAAAGTAAGAGGGCGCCTGAACACAGCGGCGGTTTAAACTGATTGTGTAAGGTTCAAAAGTAATGATGGAGTAGTGATGAATTTAATTTGTCGGTAATTACAATACTGGTAATGACATTACTATTGATCGTGAAAGGGCCGCTATGCTGTTGCTTGCACTCGTTCACTGCCATTGATGTATTCTATTATATACATTGTCATACAGCGATGGATAGCGGGTTATGGGTAGGAATTTTGTTGGTGTACTGTTTCCTATTATTGTGAGGGTATAACGCCTACAACAATTTGATTCCGTAAACCAACTCTGAATTTTTACTTCATAGCTGTGATTAGTATCGTCGGTGTTTGCGTTTTTTGTGTCTGTCTTTTTTCATAATGACTCGGGAATTTAGAGTGGTTATAGTCAATATTCGCGGGCTAAAGGTGCGTACGTCCACGCCTGTGAATATAGTCCAGCTATTTTAGCACTTAGTGAAACATAAGTAGATTTCCGCCCACTCCTCTCAGGTCAAACTGATCTGAAGCTACCTGGCAAGGAACTACTTTTTAGCCATTATTCTTTTCTCACCGGGGAATCGCCATTAACGTACGTAGTGATGTAGCTTACCAAACTCCACCACAGTATAATCCATGTTCCAATCCGGACTTCAATCTCATGTGCTTAAAATTCCATCTCCGTAAGCAAATTATTCACTATTGCTTTATTTACAGAAGCCCCGAACTGGACAGCAATTCGACCATTAACGAGTTTGATGCGCTGCCTGACTCCATACAAAGAATTGTATCCCTGTGTCCTCATCCTGACGTACTTATTGGGGGCGATTTCAATACACACAATTCTGGGTGGCTCCGTTGTTTTGTATAGACAACACCCGAAGGACGGTGTGTTGAGAACTTTGCTGCGGAAAATAACTTGACCCAGCTTGTAAATGAGCCCAAACGAATACCAGACGTTGATAGTAATACCGCCAACACTGCGGACTTGTTTTAATCTCTCACCCTGATAATTACATCTTTGTTGTGGCGCACCCCTCTAGGCTCGTCGGACCATTGTGTCATATCAACCAATTTCTCGTACACTCACCACACAGTCAGAGAAAAGATTCCTAAAAACAACCGTATGGAAATGCGAGAAAGCCAATTAGAACAATCTTAACACCTTATTTAGGTCATTAACAGGTCATTATTTTTCCTCTATAACGACCTGGATGCCGCTGCTGATATGATCATAGACACTATTTTCTTTGGAATGAAATCCTTTATCCCTCATCGGAGTTTCAAACCAAAAGAAAAGGTATAGTACAACTCGAGTTGTAAAGAGGCTATCATGATCAGGGAAAACAGTTCAAACAAGCCAGGAATGAATGCAACATCTTCCTTAAGCATGTGAAATTTCAATACGATCAAAAACTGAGGCAAAAAATACTATAATGACCCAAAGGTAGTAAAAATTGTTGGTCGTTCGTCAAAAATATTAGAAATTCTGCTTCTCTTCCAACCCAACGCTCATTTATAATGACATTCCAGCTGTCAGCTCTTTGGACAACGCTAATCTGCTTGCAGAACATTTTCCGGTCAGCTCAACGCTTCCAGATTGTGCTTTGTCTCCGCCTACACCTGAGTGCGTCGAAATTTCAATGGGACGAATCCACTTTCGCACTCGCAAGAGTACTTAAAGAACTCATCATACATAAATCCGCTGGTCCAAATGGTATACTCGTATCATCCTTCTTTTTCTGAAAAGGTGTTCTCCAATGCTTGCAAAACGAAAGTTTAAGCTTTTTCACCAGTCCTACTCTTCAGGACTCTTTCCGAGGACGTTAAAATATCGTGATTCGTTCCTAAGCCGTACGACTCGCCTATGGAATGCTCTACTGAGGTTTTTATTTCCTAGTCATTATAACATTCAAATATTTAAAACAAAAGTTAATTGGTGTCTTTCTTTCTTTCCTCCCTGATTTTCCTTCGCCAGCGTTATGATCTGAGCACCTCCAAGAATTTTGGTGGCTTAGTCAAATGGAAGAAAATCGTTAGTCGTTTCCTTTCGCTGTAGCCCCATTTGCTGAACAATTCGGTCTGTGGGTTTTTGTCTAGCTAAGTATAAATGAGATCTATATACATATGTTAATAAAAATGCATATGAAAGGAAAATTACTGCAAGTAAATTTAACAATAATTGTGAACATGTTTCCTGAAGTGATCGCGAACTCATATGACCCATTATAGCTTATACAAAAGTTCCTTTGACCCTCATTCTAACACAATTTCCCACAGCATAGTCACTTCTACGAATGACAAAGTTTCCGGTCGATCACAAACAATCAACGATTCAAAGATTCGTTCGAAAATAATTGAAAATCCGTATCTGCACAGCATCGGAAGTAATAAATTACTTTGTGAATTGGAGTGGAAACCGAAACCTCTGAAAGGGTCAAAAGTGAATTCAGTTGGAAATCCATCCTTTGAACCGTGCTCATTCCAAACCCCAACTAATATGACATTCCATCATCATGAGTAAGTAGGCAGTTAATCAAGTGTGATTTCATGATTCCATTCTCTTCATCTCAAAAGAAAATGAATGTCATTTTCGAATTGAAGGTCAGAGTCAATAGTTAACCTCAACTTTCATGATGAGAGGAAGTGAACCTCATGAATTCACGAAAACTAAAAAAAAAGGAAAATTTCCTTCCCAACGCTGACAGATTCCATTTCAAATTTGGGCAATCCCTTACCATTTTACCACTTCAATTAATTTCCATTTCAAATAGAAACAATTTTTTCCTTCTCTGAGGGGGAGTGCTCGTACCGTTCTGGAAAGGATACACATAAGTAAACAAAACACAAATACGAGTAATATAAAAATCCTCTCTCCACTCACTGAACTTGTACTCCGTATTGCTTAAAGTTTTACCAAGAGAAATCCGTGAAAATAAAGGACACAAAGTTTCAGTCCAGGAACCTCTGCTACCTCTGGCAGTAAATGCAAAAATCACAACCATTCCCAGAATATTGACTTAGGCAGCTTCAACCGACCCCCTGGACCTTCAACACTGCCCCGGCAGCAGTGTCCTTGTTTTGTTTATATTTACCCTCTTGTTCCGTAATGCGCTGACCAGTCAACCAGTCAGAAAGAGGAAATGAACTTATGTTACAAGCTTAACGGTTTTACCCTCTCCTGCAGTTGCTTAGTAGATACTAGTACGAATATAAGGGCTAGCTTAGAAGAGGGTGGTGTTCTGCGTTCTTCCGCTTCGCTGCGAAAAGGGCATTCGTTTTGTATGTCTGACTGTGGAATATCTGAATCGATATACAACTACTGTTCGCCGAGATGTTTGTTTATATTTTGCTATTCCAAAAAAAAGAGTTGGTTTTGGAAATCGGTTTACAATTTTTGCGTTCATTCCTTCTGTCTACTCCATTCCTCCCTGTCACACCATGGTAAGCAGCAATTTCGATTGAGCTCGGTTTTTCTGTCAATACAAGTATAACATGAAAATTTCAGAAGATTATGGAAAAGTATGTTGTTGTTCATGGACTCTGTACGACGAAAGGTTCCGTCTGCTTTCGAGTGTTTATCCTTTTCTGCTGGTTCAAATAAAATGCTTAAAATAAAAACAAAACCTTTTCGACTTGACATATAATGCTAAATCGAAGGAGGTTCTCTCCAGCTGGCGTTGTTCCGTATTTGTATTTTCATTGGATTGATTTTCCAAAGTTTTCTCATAATTTCCTCTTCCCCGGGCTTTGGAACTACGAGTATTCAAAGGGAAAATGAATGGATGGATACTATGCCGAAACTTTTTAATTTCTTTAATTTTTTTTGCGAAAGTTAATGTTCTGGATGTGAACTTTGTTCTGAGGGTGGACGTCCTTCTTAGTTTTCAGTTATGCGAGACTGAAGGTCTTGGCTAAATTATTTATACAATCAGATCAATCATGGTCAATTAGGGAGGTGGCAGATTCAATTTGCTGAAAAGCTTGAAAAACTTGAAACCGACATTGGCTGTTTGGGTTGAAAAGAAAAGTTTTCCAAATTGCATGGATATAACCAGTAGTGAAGGTGAGCTTCCTCCTACGCAGTGCTGAGGTTTATATGTTTAGATTAATGATGTTTGACTATCCAAGTACTCCACTCCTGTGGTCGCTTTAAACTTGAAAATTAAGCCTACACTACCAATTCTACAATAGTGCAGGAAGAATATGTTAGTTAGTAGTACCAACCAAATTCATCATGTTTTTCGAGAGCCTGTACGATAACAGTAAACACACGGTGCAGATAGGGACGTGAAACTTACTAGATATAGACCACAACGAGAGAAGGGCCGTTCTTATTTTCTCGATTCTTGCTCTCCGTATTTATTTTTTATTTTTTAAAGAACTTAATACTCAAGTGGGTAAATGGGATAGAGGGAGAAAGGAAGATGTTTGGGCTCAGTGGTTATTTCGCTCCATGGGTGGAATCCAACATTTAACAGGGAGACCAAATTCTTAGTAGAGGTTGGCTTGTTGTTGATTTCTAGTCAACTACTCATCTTACTTGATCTTCGTTAATATGTCTTTCGAGCGAGGCTGGGATTCGAACACCGAACCTTCCGATTTACCGCAATACGCTGAGCCTCTCAGCTACACTCTATTGTACTGGCTCAATCTACCAAAATGGCCACAGGAGTCATAGGAATCGGATGATCTAGCAACTTCTGAGTCCGTGCAACAGCCGTGATCGGGAATACCAAGTGTAGAAGATCGCTATCGCGGGTACCGATTGTGATGTATGATATCCTGTGGAGGGACCAATATACGGCTTAACGCTGAAAGCTCCTTGTTATTTAAAATGCCTTTTACACATGTAATTGACTTATGAGAACATTAGTTTTCTCCGCTCATAGACGCTCTGTGCAGCAAGCTGTTGATTTATCATTTCTGGAGGTGATCTCTTTTTCTTGGACCTTTTTTTCTTCAAATGCCGAAGCGCATGTTAAGTTTTTTTGGAAAATTGGAAAGAGAGAGAAGGAAAGAATTTTTGGGCTCAGTGCATATTTTGCACCTAAATGAAATCAAATGAATGATTTAATATTGCAAGACATTCGGTCAAATATCGATACTGAAACGATTTCGAAGGATCCTACTTCGTTTCACTTTTATCTATTCTACGAGTTTTTAAATAAATAAAATATTATAATGTCTAAAGCTCTATTTTTTCCGTAAACAGACTCTTTTATGTTGATTCTCTCATTGCTTACAATAATCACCCAACCCATACTTAGCAAAACAATAGAAGACAATTGAAAACATAAGCAATGATTCCAACAATTTTCACCGTTAGCACTAAGCATCTCTTGAAAACAGGTATTCGTATTGCCGGCAGCACAACAGGAAACCCCCATAGATCTCTATCCACGCTCTGCATCCTGGCAGTGTGCCTCCGACTCATATTCCCTTTTCAAACTCAGCAGTTGTAAGCCCATTTCGTAAGTTAGTGGGGACCATCGCGTGAAGACCGCCAACTATTCACTTTCCAATATGCCAGTTAAGCCTTGAACACGAAATTTGCGCTCATTTTCGCAAGCAATAAACCAAGCAGCTGCTGTATCCCTTTATCTGAAAATCCGCACACGACCGGCATCATGAACAACTTTTATTTCAAGGATAATTACGAGTGTTATTTTTTATTTTATTTTATTTTTTTCCAGGCGCTGCCACTATTGGGATGAAAGGAAACTTTGTTTCCATGGGAGACTGAATTCTGGTAGGGATTGAAAGCAGTAAAGTTATCTAAAAGGGCAGTCTTCTGTAGTATATTGTCTGCCCGGCGTATGCTTTCAATAAGCGGTTTTTCAAAGTTTTTTTTCTCCGTTTTCAAAGGATTTCCTTTCAACGGGAAGAAAGATCATTCATCGGATAATGACGGTGGGGGTTTTAGTTGGGTTTTTGTATTTTTTTGTTGAAAATTTCTAGAGAGCGAAGGAAACGTCTATGATGGTATCGATTTTTAAGATGTGACGGAAAGTGCCATCAGCTGTTTAAACGGTTGAGTGAAAGGGAATCTGTGAACCGAAAAGGTTTCGATTTTGTTGGGTTTAAATATTTTTTTCTTTATATTTTCTGGTTCTATTACAAGTAGCCTAAGTGAATGTTGTATAGTTTTTGGATCGCTTGATGGAGCTTAGAAAAGAAAGAAAAAAATATTTATACTGTACTCGGAATACTATCGGGTCTATAGTTGGGTGTATCATGTTGTTTTATTAGATACTTTCCTCTCTATGGAGCATGCATTTTTCTTAAGGAAACAGTGAAGACTGCAATCATATAGGCTTAGTCCTTTCATATCCTATCCTTCTGTCGAATAGGAAAATTGAAAATGATAACTACACGCTTGCCAAATGCTTCAGAGCACGCTCGATTAGAAGGAAAAGCATTTTGACATTCGGGTGTTTTCGACAACGCACCTTTTGACTGTGTGACTGGCATGTGTAACTCACCCAAACAGGACGCCGTAGTTGAATAACTAGTTTTGTGGATAGAAGCCATGCCAGTGAATAGAAAACTAATTGAAAATGCTAACTACAGTCGATATGTGATGGCGTGGGTTAACAGGGTTGTTCGCAAGAGGTTGCCTTGTCTCCACTGCTATGGTCGACTCACTGCTTAACATTCTCAATAGTTCCTAAGGGAAGGCTCATTCAAATGGGTTAGTGAATTAGTTTAATGGATGGTATGGCTAATCCACTACCACTTCCTTTTTCGTATTTTGATATCCTTAACATATAACACGCCTGTACTAACAAATTCTAAACGATCTATTATTGTGTCAGAAAACAAGCAAATATCGTTAGCATAATCAAAATGTTTCAGGTAACATAACGCAGTTGACCTCCGTTCCATGTTTTCTCCAAACAATGAAGCCAAATAATGATGGTTAATAAGAAACACCAATTTCAAATGCATCCCAGAATTACTCCAACACGTGCATCTCTTAAACGTAGCCTTATTAATTGCAACCAGTTTTTTCTGGTATGCTTGTGCTATAGCATCTCGATTAAAGCTTTCGAAGGTTCTCTCAAAATCTACTAACTCTATGTGAAACGAATCCGAAGTTAATAGGTTTCCATGCAGTCCCTTTAGATCTTTGGTCAGCAGATAGTTGATCTCTGCTGTCGTATACAGTTCTATAATACTATTCCATCTGTTTGGTGTTTTTTTCCAGTCCTGGTATGAGATAATGTGCCTGACCTGGTATTTTCTTACATTGCTCTGACCTTCCTTTTTCTTCATGGGATACTAAATTTGTAACTCGCCATATAGCCTTCTGCAGGCGGAGGTATGTGACACAGATGCAAAAATATTTCCTACAACATTTCAGTGGTCACAATGTTCGCGAGAAAGTAGTTGTTGATTGGTTCTGCATTTGTGACAATGTGATCGCTAAGATCTTGAAGATCCCGTAGGTTAACAAGGTAGCAACTCCTCGTTGTTTTGTAAATTGGGCGGGTAATTGTTGTCGAATGGATTACCAAGACGTATAGGAGCTACTAAGGAAGTGGTTCCTCGATATGCCTATGTCTGTCATTCGATCTGGTTTGCCATTTTTTTGCCAATGCGAGATCCAACTGATCTTATGGCAAGACTTGTGCTCGAATAATGCCCCTAAAATGACCAGGAATAGCTTGGCTCATTGATTTCATTGCCTACCTTGCTTCTTATATGATGGCTTCTAGTTAGCTTTATATTCTTCCTTTTCTTCCTCATTCGCATAGTTGAGTGGAAGGTAGAACTCTACCTTTCAGTCGGGTTCTTGAATTTTATAAGTCGTGATGTGCTATGCTTTATGATTTTTTAATATATATGACAAATCGTGGATTAGAAGTGTTGAACATTGCCTCAGAACCATAGTGTTTGGTTTTGGTCAACCCACCTTAGCTCTCATTAATTCATCCCAAATGTCCTTAACTCCAACTCAATTGTTTTGTAAATCGTAAAATCGTCGGCGTCGGTTGATCCCCTTTTTGCCTGACTGATTAGGCGGACTCTGTTGAATGCTGTACGAGTAAGGGTGATATATTCTTGCCTTAGTGTGTCACCCATCAACTGCCTCTTCGTTTGCCCTAAAAGGATCTTTTTGTGTAGGCTTGTGACCGACCTCAATCAGAAATATGTAGTTAGCTAAAAAAAAACTCTCAAAATGATACCTCTGATCCAGGAATGTTAAGTTCCATTGAAGAACTTCAAATGCTTAGTTTTGCTTTTAGTCGCATTTATGTTTTGCCCCAATATGTTTTCCCATGTTTCAAAAATCTAGATTATAGGGGCAATGCAAGGAAATATAGAGCGGAATTTCACTCCGCCGATATCGGTAGTTAAATCCGAATGTTTATCAAACGTATTCAGTGAGCCGGAAGAACGCACATAGCCCGCTAGATTCTGGAGCTCATGTAATTGCCCTTCTTGGACAACTTTCCGGATGGCGTTCAATAAGTTGATCTGTCGCTGATTCTTTTGCTGCTTGGAAAACTCTGCAGGAATGACATTAATACCCACTGTCACTGTGATTGATTATGCTGGAATTTGTCATTTCGAAACATTTATTCAAATTCAAGACAGTCGTGAAGTTGTTCGATTCCAAATCGTTGAGTAAAGGAGCATTCAGTGAGACATAGAGATTGCCACTCGAAAGCACCCAATGCGTTAGTTGCCTGACCAATTAGCTTTCACGAGAATAACATCACTGACGCTTTCACCATGTACCAAAGGACGGCCTCGTTCGGCTGAATGCGAACTTGCTTTAGCATGCTTAGCTCTACTCTAAACGCATTGATGAATCTCCGTCCCCTTGAAAATCATAGCACTGGCTGCGCTCTCTCATTCTTAGAGTGAATGGTTCCGACCAGCTAGGAAAGAATGTAATCGCGTATTTACGGATGACTCAAAAACCGATCTAGGATGCGACGATGGTGTCTTTTGGAGAACGACAATCACTTCTCGTTAGGAAAACGATCTTCCAAACGAAGATAGGAGCAATACTGACTTTCCTGCGGTGCCTTGTTTTGGCAGGAAGGTTATGAAACGAACCCAAGTGAGATGTCGGACTAAGCGACAAATAATATCCATACAGGATAAATGGATATGGAATAAACGCATCTGTAGTTTCGGATGTTTAAGGGGTTTTACTGCACTATGTGACGAGGGATCGGAAAGACCGAGAACTTGTCTTTATGTGGCGAACTCACTTTCATCATCTAAACTCGGGCAATTTTGCAACCAAGATTTAGTTGCAACAGTATGGCACAAATTCGTTGTTGCGTCAGCTTATTGTTTTTGCCACCACCAATGAAGGCGTATTCCAAGAAGAATAGACTTGTCATATACTTCGGTGCTAATGCTCAGAATACTTTTTGAAACAGTAGCAAATGGAACGTGGATAATAAAAGAGATGGTATGACGTTCTAGGTTGCAGGTAGATCAAACAAATGCTTCCCGATGGCTCTAATAGATCAGCGGCCTTCCTGCTGTCGGTCAGCAGAAGAGACTGCAGGATACTTAATGATGTCGTGACGGGGTAATACATTTTTGCTAGCACTTATGTAAATATGATGTGCAGAATTGATACAACATCCTGCGACTATTACTGTGAAAATCATGACGACACTGCGGAGCACTACGTCTGTTAACGTCCGGCTTACGTTCGAATCAAGCTGCAGTTTGGTTCTCAGCGCTTACGTGGTCTTTCTTCGAAAAACTGATAGGTTACATTAAAAGGAGTTACAAAGAGTACAATGGACTAGTTCTTTCACTGAGTTCTCTGTTCCGACAGAAGAACAAAACTATCCTGTTGGTAATGAACAATATTATGAAGACTCGATGGAGGTATAGAAGTATCTGCTACTGTAGAAAAAACCAAGCTGCTTAAAACCTTGTACTGCTTCCAAGCTAGTTCGAGAGTGTAAGTTGTCTCTGAACGCAGTCGCAGACAGCCTTTCGACTAAATTCATTCAATCTCGTTAACGTCCCATGTAATGATAGGATCACGGATCACGTGGTATAAATGGAGAGACAAGGCTACAAGAGTAGAGTTTCTCAGGACCCCAACCGTAGTCGGGTAGATGGCATGGGAGATTGTCAGCATGCCAAACGAATGTTCTTCCATATCTGTAAGAGGTTTGCGACTTTCCGACGGAAAAGAGAAAGTGTGTATGACACCCCATTGAATATAATGGGAGGTAGAGTCACACCTCATTATCGATCCCCCAGGCTGTAACTTTTACATAATGTAGCAAGTCCTGATCAGTAAGCCATCCTTAGGCTCAGTAGCAGTTTTCCCGACCGATTGTATTCATCACCACCATCACCATATGGTTATAGTTGGTATGGGCCCTGAAAATATTATATATAATTTGACCTAAGATTTAGCTATTATATGGGCTCTGTTCTTCTCGACTTCATTACTTAGTTGTTTTTAAAGGTTATTAATCTGGTTGCTCTCGTATAGCGCCAATAAACCGCCTCTCTCAACAATATAGTCTTGCAAAGAATAGGCATCATTTAGTGGATGGAGTTAGCCAAAATTTCTATGCCATTTGCGGTATGACTACTTGTTCCGATGACCTGCTTGCACTTCCTCTTAATTTCCTGATTGAAGAATCTAATATTGCATTCTATTGTATAGTACTTAGGTCGATTTAACTATGCCTTGTGCTTAGTGAGTTCCTAAGCTCTTTTCTTTTTAAAACATGAACTTTTGTGCTATTGCATTGCGGATGAACTCTCTAAATCAATCAGGGGGGCTCATATTGTCGCACTGAAATAGCTCGAATCACCCATAGCTACAATCGCTGCCAGTGCATGAGGCTTAACCTTCTTTTCTAGCAGCAGTTATTACCGTAATAAATATAATAATATAATGTGATTTCAATACGCGATTATTAATTTTTCATTGCTTACGGAACTATCTCAACATTTTTGTTTCCTTTTCGTCACCATTTCTAAAATGTGTTGCTGAGGCGATGAGGAATTGGGTCCGTTACTACTCTCATGCTTGTTCCTATCGAGATGGTTTTATTTTTTGTCTAATATCCCTGTATTCACTTAAAAGAACGAGCCGCAAAAATATTTTTTTTAACTTTCCCCTTTTGCATGGGCTCCAAAGAGCTACGAGGATGATTGCCGCACAGCTTATATGTATGTATGTCACATCCAGCAATTCGTCACGGAATTCTACTGGCCAAACAGAATTGTGAACGCAAGCAGACCAATGTATATCAAAAATATCCTATATACGGTCTTAGAGTCAACTGTAGAAGTATTATACATTGCAGTATTTAAGATTTTAGAAAATCCGTTGAATGCGGAACTTCAGGCAACTGGCTAGGCTGAATGTGTTTAAGGTTAAAGAGAGTTAGCTTCATCATTCACATCCTCAGAAGCATTTCGTTCCACACTATCAACATTTTGAATTACCTAACGTCGGTTCTCAACTTTTTTTATAATAAGCTGAAAATCCCATCAAAATTTTTAAGTTTTCAAATAGATATCGTGATTTGAAAAAAGAAACACAGGAGATCAATGAATCCAACGAGATTTAATTACAGTATCCATTAGAACGTACCACCATTCTGTACTGCTTAGCTATGTATGGCTACACTATCCATAGAATTATTTTATTACATCCCATGGGATGTACGATTGTACGCAGCTATACAAATCTTCTACATCCGGTCGTCGCTGGTGTCGTATGGCACAGTTGAATCATGGATTTAATATACCGAATTAATCCGAAAGATAGTATTTCATTTCATTGCCTTTCGTTTGTGGTCTGCTAAGCATAACTCCAACAGTTGAACGATGGCATACCCAATAGAATACAAATCGAGTAATTATGCATGTGACCCAGTGAAGATTTTTGGAAGTAGTCCTACCGCTTCCATGAAGCAACACCAGGTTGCGTTAATAATGTTTTTCATTAGGTTGCAACACTTTGGGTGATTTGATGGCGATCAACTCACACACATACACCCATAGATACACAATTACCAGTTGGGTTGATGACAACAGATACATATCATAGCATAAGCAATTTCTTGGAACGTTACCCAATTTGTTCTGGCGATTGGAATAACATACATATGTACAATATATCGATGTTGAAAGTTTATCCCGAATTGAGAGTCCCACAGGAAAACCATTTCCATGGACCTTACACGCTCTCCCATTCGCCTTAATTTGAAATAATCATTTGGCATGTGAAAGAAATATGTTTCTGGCTCCATAGGAAATACTCATCTCGCTGGCACGCCTAGTGACAACAATTGTTCCCTCCGGTAGGTAATGAATAAAGTAATTTCTTTTGACACCCCACAACTTTACCCGAAGGATTCCTGGTTCCATATTGTGCATTGCCTTGGGATTATTAAATGTTGAATAAAGGAGTTTTGTTGCTGAATAATATTGAAGTAAGCTTAAGGAGTGGATTTGTTAAGTGGGTTGGGTTGAAGGGTTGTGGGGGGGGGGGGGGGTTGAAAGAACATATTTTTTTTTTGGATAGAAAATTGAATTGAGGATTCTTTGGAAAAAATAAAATTGGAAAAAGTGTGTTGACAATGTGAGTAGAGTAGAACTTCTATATTGTGTATTCAAATTGAATTCGATTACTAAGCGAATAAAGGATGTAGCATCATATGGATGTCACTTGAAGGAATACATTGTGATTTTCTTTTCTCTGGTTATAGGAGGATGAGGAATCTTTTGGTTATAACAACTAGGATTCTCCTCGTGCCACTTATGTATCATATCTAAGCATTCCATTACAATAATTCCACTGAGTTGTGCGTTCCATTTCTATGGTCTACTTTTAAAGTCGCTCTTGAATTGTATTTTTCGGACGAATTACCTAAAATCCAGTCAAGAAATTGTATAAGTCCTCCGGTGTCACAGAATGGGTCTTGTTTCGAAACCGATTAGTTCAAAGATTTTAGACCACTGTACTCTATTTGTTTCATTGGCCACACAGCACTGATTTCTGCAAGCTATTTAAGTTAGGTTTTTTAAATAAAATGGTTCCTGACAAAAATCAGGCTCATAAAATGGGAATGTATAAGTGTCATTTAAATATGCAATTTAAATATGCAGGACATGGCTATGTCCTGAGCCAATCTTAGCACGTTAGTTAATCTTGTCAAATGCTTTTATAATTAACAATTATTTCACCCCAGTAAAGTACTTGCTACACCTAGACTCAAACAGCTGTGGTTGGGTGATGTACGATAAAAGTAGGCATTGACGGGCGGTGATCTGGTGATGTCCAGTGCTGTAACTACGACTTCTAAGGTGGTCTCGATGTCGGCTTAGGTGATTCCAACATAAAACAAATATGAGAAAACGAGTGAAAGCAATGCCTTCACGACAACATGTCTGAAAACGAGCATAGACTAATTGACTTTACATCGTATCGAGAGATCACTTTAGCTGGCACAGCTAATCATAAGACCCTCAACCAAATTGAAAATGTTGCTCTTAACATGAGGTAATCCTCCAGCAACATAGATATCCAAAACATCCGAGCGGCCAACGTAGGATTGGGCCACAACAACGAGAAAATTCTGCGAAGAAGTTTAAGAGCTGCAATCGCAACAAACCGCCAGAGCTTTTGTTGTTTGCGTACCTTTCAACCTGCATCAAGTGCTGAAGATCAATGAAAAGAAGCAGTCAGAATTGCTGCAACTGAAGTGCTGGGCTTTATCCAACCAATTGGGGGGAATAGCAAGAGCATGAGGAACCTGCGATCAAGGTGAAATACTACTCCAGAAGGAGTGTCTTTTAGCTGCGCCATAACATCACTTACAAGATCTCGTCTGTCGTATTTTGTGAACGCCTGAACTGGATATTTGAGCTAAGTTAGGCGATCGCTGCTCCTCAAAGTTCGTATGCCATCTCATCGAGTGAGACGTTTGTTGTCGAAAGACGGTTTAGATAAGCTGATACAATACAATGAGATAATGAGACTAATGAAAAACACATACACTTATGACATACCATTGGCAGAACGCAGTGGGGTATTACTGCTGCGTTTGCAAGTATTTAAAGCATCAAAAATGGGTTTGACTGTGAATAAAACCAAAACCAAGTACTAGTACGTGCTGTCTACAAGACAGGACGTATAACACCGAGAGCTATTAAGCCATTTCGTCTACCTCAACCCTCCTTTAACTCTGAAAATGACGCCTCATCAGATTTCACTTGCTATTCGCTGTTTCTTTGGTTTAAGAATGCTATCGGAATATTCTTAGAAGACTATATACGATAATAAACACCTTATCATCTCAGATTTATTCCAGGTTGCCAAAGCATGGATGTTAACGAAGGAAAAGAATATACATTTGGTGGTTTTGAGCTTAAGATACCCCGAGTGATTTTTGAGCCAGTAAACGTTAATGGGCTTTGGACCAAGGGATATAATAGCAAATGGCTGTTTAGCGATATTATCATGTTTACAAAAGGGTGCGTCAATTAGCAAAGATAGCTAGGGGATATATAGCGAATAGGTATCGACTCTTGAGCTCGGAGAGTTGACTTTGATTCCAACCCTGAGGAATTATGAATAATGGCAGACCTCGTTTTATCTGGAGGGCAAATGTAGGAATAAAACTCAACACGGTCCTGCTATATTTAATAAACGGTTTATTAAACAAGAACGGCTTGATTACATACTACACCAAACCAATACATTAACATCCTTGCTGGAATAACGTGAAACGGCGATTAAATAATTCTAAAGTCAACTTGAGTGAACTGCTAGCAAGTCAGCCCCAACCTTTTCTGACAGATTTGTCTTCTTAGTACTCGTATCATCGGTGTTTGTTTTTTTATATTTGTTTATTATTAAGAATCAGGAATTTTGAGTGGATATAACAAATATAAGTGGCCTAAAAATTAATAATTTTTCTGGGTGTGCACATGTCTGCAAATACAAGCCAGCTATATTGACACTTAGCGACACACAGATCAATCTGATCTCAAACTACTTCGATACGAACTAGTGCCATTATTCCTTTCCCATGGCGGTTTCGTCATTTATGTACGTGGGTAGTAATGTCGCTTACCAAACTCAACCACAATGTGATCCCTGTCCCCTGATCTGGTTATTAACTTATTATCCTGGTAATTACACCGTTGATATGCTCTTCTCTATATCAGATAATTGCTGGTACACTGACCAAACAGTTAGAACAAAGATTTCTAAAACAACCGCATGGACTTAAACGCTTCTTTAAGAATCATAGCTGATCGCCATGTTTCCTCGATAACGATGTGGATGCTGCTACTAACTTATCACAGGCATCATTCCTTTTAGAACGAGAAGATGGATAAAATCTTCCCCAAAAGAAAATTCGTAATAAAACTGAAGCTATAAAGAGGCTTTCAGGGTTAGAGAACTGTTGTTTTTTTTTCATCTTACAAGACAATCCGGTAGACCAAAACCGAAAAATTGGCCTTTCTTAAGCGTGTAAAATTTGAAAACAACCAAGAAATACTACAATGTCCCAAAGGTTGTAAAAATGTTTGGTCGGTTGTCAAAAACATCAAAAATTCTGCCTCATTCTCAATCCCAACTTAATTACTCAAGGTGGGGCTACAGTCCCGGCTGGACCTGCGCCTCAACCAAAAAGCGTCTCCAGCCAGCTCAATCTTTGGCCAGCTGCCTGCAGTTTCGCACACTAAGTTGTATGAGGTCCCCTTTCATTTGCGTGCGCCACCTGAGTCGCGGTCTTCCTCTACAGCGTTGACTCTTGGGGGTGGATTTGAGGATTTTTTGGACCGGGGCATTAGTGTTGATCCACTCTATATGACCCAGCCACCTCAGGACTGGGATTAGTACGGTGTTATATAGGGTCACTTTTGTTGTTCGAAAGATGGCTTTGCTAGTCAATTGCCTTCTTTGCCCAAAGAGGCAGGAAATAGTGCTTCGTTTAATCTCAGCTCTGGTGTCGTTTTCTCAATTGAATTCGGAGCCTAGTTAAACAAATTTCGTTTAACTTCTCTCCAAGACGTCAGTGTTGGTTGTCCTTTCTTGTTGACAGCATATACTTGGTCTTTCATCAAGAATGATGTTAAAGAAATCGCGTGACATCGCATCGCCTTGTCTAAATTCTTTTTTGACATCAAAGCTTTCGGTGAGTTTTTCACTGATCTGGATGAATCAGCGTGTATTCTCTATCGTCATCCTACACAAACGGACGAGTTTGGTACGGATGCCAAAGCTAGACATTGCTTTGTATAACTCATCTCTATAGATACTGCGATACGCGGCCTTACAATGGAGATTATGAGTTTTTTCCATGATCCGTGGTAGTAAAATATGAATATATATGAATGCCACACTGATATGGACCCGTCAGGGTCATCAGTAGTTGTCGCGGTTCAGAGGGTTTCCTTTCTTCAGGATTGGGCAAACAGTGCTGAGGTTCCGTTCATCAGGCATATTTTTGTCCGACCATATTTTACAGATTAGTTGGTGTATGTTCCTTACCAAGTCATCGCCTGGCTCAACGATGTTTGCTCGACCACACGCTTATCACGCCCCTTCTTTTTCCTCCTGAGAAGTCGGGGCACATCTTTTCTATTCTGCTCGTAAGGCTCGTGAGCAGCTCTGGTCTTTCCACGTATCGTCGCTTAGTATACATCTTAGTTACCTGCATGTGCTTGCCAGAACTCGTCGTCAAACCTGGGATTTCGTTACAGGGCTGCTTTTGCCGTCGATAACAATCGCCGCAGTCTCAGTGTTTCATCCTACTTTTGTCTGGCCATCGCATTTCTTAGATAGCGGTTACATCTGCTTTGCAGTATTCCAGAGCCTCCGCTAGTTGTTCGGCTGCACATGGCTTATTAAGGGACCTAACATTCCACGTGCAGATCCAAGTTCATTGTCCTTGTTCATTTCATGTTTATTGTAGAAATTCCCCTCAGTAGATCCGTTCGTATCCGAGGCTTGCTGTTGCTTCATAACATAATTTTATTTTCTATGGCAGTTCAGGTACCCCGGCGGCGTAACTCCCATTGCATATAGCCCTAGGACGATGTGTAGTTTGGTCTATTGAACGCATCCGCCACTATCTCTTTTCCAAGAACCTAACTTAGTCTAGGAAATCCTTACCAGCCTGAGCTCCAAATATGACGGAGTAGTTGAGATAAGATATCATTTGTTTTATTCTGGGATTTACTCACTTGCTGCTATTTTTGTCTGCTGATCAGCACTCGCGCTTATAAATTTGGCTAGTCGAGTCCAGTTGAACATCGACCAGTACCCGATGATTACTGCAGAGAAGTAAAATAAATTCATTTATATGTATAATAAAAACTGTTACAGTACTGGGCATCGCCAGGTTGACACCTCTCAGTGCCTACCCTATTTATACAGCATCCAACCAGTATCCTCAATTCCAAAGCTCATCTATGACGACGTTTCAGCTGTCAGCTATTTGGGAGAGGCCAATTTGCCTACTCCGCACTTCCGCACATCTAGTTAAACACTTGTAGTTGCAAGAGTGCTTAAAGGTCTTAATGTACACAAATTCGCTGATCCAGAAAGTACATACACATAACATATCTCGCCTTCTCCTGATGAGGTGTTCTTCAACAATGACAAAATCACTACGCAAGCTTCTTCATCAATCCTATTCTTAGAACTCATTTCCAGTAGATGGGGAACAGCATTTCTCCAACTCATCCCTAAAAAAGGCAAATCCTCTTTTCCTACAGATCCATTATACTTACGCCTCCTCTTTCCTAGGTCATAGAAACCTTGATAGGCTGACAGCTTGGAAACACGAAAACCTTTCAATGATCGGCAGTATGGTTTTCATAGGAATAGGTCCGGTTCTCTGGTGAATAAATGGTATGTCTCACGGAAAACTGGAATCCAATTCGACACCGACTGGTGAAAACAAGATGGTTGCACTTGATATTACTAAGTCAATTGACAGAGTTTGTCATCAGGCTCTCTCTTCAAAAATGCGACCATTGGGATCGACAAATGTCTTTTTCATTAGTAATTACCATTCGCAAGTTTTCTTGGATGATTTCAAATCTAATATTCACAATGTACTCGTAAATGTTGGCGTGCTCCAAGGCTTCGTTCAGTTACCGACATTCTTCTTAATTTTCATTAATTTTATCTATTCTGCCACTTCTAGTACAATCTATTGATTTGCTAACCACAGTACTCTCTGCCTTTCATATTCGTTCCCGGACCCACATCTCTGCTCTTCGCCTGCAGAACGGTAACGGAAGTATATGATAAGCACATTAAATTCTGATATTAACACAAAAACTAATTGGGGAACCACTAACAAGGTAGAATTCAATGCTTTCAAAACAATCACAATGCTTGTCATCTTTGAAGTGAAATTTAAACACCCAGCCAGCATCCATGAATAGCACTTCTATCGTCGAAGCCGTAAAACTTCCGATTCACGGCATGCGTGTTAATGACAATCTATGTTGAAATGACCACATGTTTGATATCGCCAAAAATGCTGCGAAATATCAAGCGATGCACGAAATATTTAACCCCCTCTGATCTGGACTGAAAATAATATAAGGCATTCATCCAACCAAAATTGATGTAAAATTACCACATCTGGTAAGGTGCCCTTAAAACCTATCAACAGTTACTAGATAGTATTCAAAACCGCTCCATAAAACTCATAAATGATGCCAATTATCACTTGGTAAATTTTTTGACGTTAGGCAAAAAGGTCTTAAGTCAAAAAATTGCATTTTGAGATTTTGATTGGGTTTAACTCAATTTTTTTCCCTCTTTCGTTTGGTATTAACGACTTAAATCTTGCACAACTGCTTGCCATCGTAATAATTTAGTCTTTAGGCAATAAGTCAGAAAAATGCATGTTTGGTTTGGTATTAACGTCTTAAGTTTATTTAAGTCTTTGTGACCGATGGCTGAAACATTTATGATTCTCCTAAACACTTAAGTCAACTTTTATACCAAACGAAATAATCAAATAGGAGAATAGCGTAGATACACTTATGTACATTATTTTTAATAACAAATTATTATTCGATTATTATAACAATAATATTAAGTGTTGTGAATTATAATGACTGAAAGGAGTAGATATATCGTGAATTTAGTTTTAGAAAATTCTGGAAACCGTAGTTAAATAGAGAGTAATATTAAGAATTCAATAAACTTTTTATCAAAAATTCTGAATTTGCTTCTGACGCTCAAAAAACAGCTTCATCTGAGTCTTCGCCAGCTACATAGTTACCTGCTGATATGCCAAACATTTTCGATTCCGATGATAGCGTTATGGATGAGGTTTTTGTCCCAGAAGAAGAAACCAGTGATAGCGAAATTAATGAAGTCCCAACTAGTTCAACTCAAGTAAATGAAGAGACAGCAGTTGAGAAAACGGAAAATAATGATAAGAAATGGTCCAGGCGCATAAGGAAAGAACGACCTAAAAAAATTCATAGCGGCAAAAGAGTGCAAGCGAAAAAATTGTTCAAGCAAGGGAATTACAAAATTTAACACAATGCAGGAAAAAGTGCAGTTCTTCCCTAAAAGAGGACATTAGAAAAGTTCTTTTTGACGAGTACTTGTCACATGGCACCTATGACAAAAGGGTAACCTTCATCGCAAATCTCATAAATGTTAAAGAAAAACAGGTTTCTCGTAAAAGAAAAGCTGACAGTTCAAAAAGCAGGGAAATAACTTATGAATACTTTCTTGAAGTAAACAGTGCAAGAGTTTCTGTGTGTAAGGTTTACTTTAGCAGAAATTTAGGTGAAAAAGAAAGATTCATATCAAACGCCATCAAAAATAAAATACTTAGCACATATATGCTCATATGAAGAAGCTGCCTGATTGCGTTTCTGAGGTAACATTTTACTCAGACACTTGCGGAGGATAAAATAAAAATAGTCATGTAGCGGCAATGTTTTTAGTGGCTCAAATTAAGTTCCCCAATTTAACTATAAACCACAAGTTCCTTGTTCCGGGTCATACACATATGGAATGTGACGTGGATTATTCCATGATTGAAAAACAAAAAAAAAGTTAAAACACATGTTTACCATCCTCACTATTGGTACAAGCTAGTACGAACAACAGGCTTAAAAAAGAAGTTCCAGGTACACGAAATGCAGCAAGAAGAATTCTTTGATTTTGTCGCTTTGTTGAAGACAATTTTTGTGTGCAGAAAAAAAATACTATTAATGAGCAGTTTTCTTGGCATGGAATGCAATGGCTCTAATACCAGGAGAATGGCTTAGTGAGATATAAAAACAAATTAAATCACTCAGAAGAGTTTAAGATTTTAAGCTTGCTTAGAAGAGAAAAAAAATAGATGTCTCAAAGATTATCCCTCCAAGCAAAGAACAAAACTTTAGTCCCGATATTTGAGTAGTAAAAAAGGGATTTGTGTGGTCACTTTTAAGCTTAGTGCCACCTATGTTTCACGAATTTTATAAATATTTACCAACTTCTAATTCCGATGAAGAAGAAGAAGCAGAAACAACATAAACATTTTATTTTTTTTTTTGTATTAACTGTAATTTTTTTTAAGATTTTGATTAATTGGACAATTTCCTATTTTATAACTTAATGTTTTATTTCCTGACATAAGTCTTACGAAGAAAGAAAACTTATACAAATACTACAAAATGAGAGGGTCCTAATGACTTAAGTCATCAGAAAAACGGTAAATACTAATGAATTTGGACAAATGTATTAGTCTTCATTTTAAAGCTTATTTAGCATTAGTTTTTTTTCAAACAAATTTAATCTCGATGTGCAAATAATTAAACTATTTCTAATTTGGCTTTACGAAAAACTGCAGTTTCCGACTTAAGAACTTTTTGCCTAACGTCAATGAATTGGCACCCCGGAACACCGATCTTATGTCTCCTATCTCACCTTGTTATGTCTCTATTTGCAATACCAGTGCTCCATTGAAATTGCCAGTAGCATTCCGCCCCTTAAAACCGTCCACCGTAACACACGTCTTGCTATGAATGCTTATCAACTTACCCTCAAAGCCACTTTCGGACGTATTCTGAAATACTGTGATTCTTTCCTATGCCGTACAACGCACTTATGAAATGGGCTGAAGAAATCTTTATTTCCCAATCATTATAACCTGCAGACATTCAAAACCAACGTACATCGTTGTAAAAATATTGGCTCGGGCCAATTATGAAAAAAAAAGTTACAATTTGTCATCCTCCTTTTGCTTGCCCCATATCACCTTGATGGCGGTGCTATCTTCAGGATAGCAGTCAATTGCATTTGCTAGTTGTTCGGCTCCACGTAGCCTGTTAAAGGCCGTTGTCCTGGTTTTTCGGATGCCTCTTCCGGGATTCAAGCGCTCCCTTTAGATCCTTAAGCGTTCCTTTGTCACCAACTCTTTTTTCAAACCCCTGCCTCAGTCTTGACTTAAATGATGCAAGAACCCAACAGTGTTTTGTGACAGAAAAATGTTGCTTAAATTTAAGGGTTTGTTATATACATACATATATAAGATATGCAAGGAATATAAAAAAAAAACAACGTGATGCTGTAGAGCGGAGAAACTTCAGGCTAAGCCAATCAACTGGTATAAGTATTTTCAACGAAGGTTTTCAGAAAACCCGGTCCAAAAGTCAATGGAGACTCAAATCCCCGCCAAGGTGGCTGGGGCGGTCTTAATAATGATGCTAAGGTCATTCATTTTAGTCAACGTCACAAGCGGGGCAGAATTAATGCAGTTACTTACTTATTTAAGTGGCGCCACAGTTTAGCGTGAGCTAGCCTCGACTAGCAAATCTATTCCGTTAGAACGGTCTTTTGCTAATTGCTTCCAGTTGAGATCCCCTACTAGTTGTACGCGCCTGATAAGGTGAGCTCTTTCTCTTCGCCGGTTAGAGTTAGAGCCATACTAAACAATTGCTTTCTAAGCCCATATAAATAGCGATTGGCAAGAGTGATTCTTCGTCTTATTTCTGTTGAAGTATTGTTGGCAGAATTTATAGTAGAGCCGAGGTAGACAAAGGCCCTTACTACCTCAAAATATATCTGTCAACTGTGACGGTCTGTCCAATACGTCGATGTTGTGTCCCTTTTTGTTGATTGCATATATTTGGTTTTGTCCTCAGTAGTTTCGAACGGTAAGAAACTACTTTATTTAGCTTATTCTTTTCAGTTGAGTTCGTAATTTCTGCACAACGAGCGATAAAAAGTTTCACTTGAAAACGAGGATGTATATTATTAAATATGGATCGATACATACTCGCACAACGTATTGAAATAGTGAAAATTCACTACAAAAACAGTGAAAATATCGAGGAAACATTTCGTAAATTCTGCTTTTAGTCGTTATCAAGCGCCTTCCTGCACAGCTATAGTGAATTTAGTCTATAAATTTAAACGTCTTGGATGCTCGTGTTCATCCGGCGAGGTCAGCTGAAAACATCGCTGCCGTACCTGAGAGTATGGCTGAAAACCCAGGTGTATCCATATCAAGATGATCACAAGACGCAAATAAAACTGTCGCATCTGGGTCTCCGAAACGCAATTGATATAGTGGAACAACCTCTCCATCTACAACGAGCCACAGTTTGGTGCGGTTTTTGGGTATTTTTCGAAAATAAT